>JARWKJ010000021.1:7985082-8247582 GCA_029959095.1 Rhinichthys osculus | reverse complement strand
AGAATGTCATATACACCTAGGATGACTTGAGGGTGAGTAAATCATGGGCTAATTTTCATTTTTGGGTGTACTATCCCTTTAAGTGTAGCCAGTGAAACAGGCCTTTAAATACTGATTGTGTTCATGTTATCTTTTCTTGTATAGATGGAGGTTTACTGCTTCCTTTTCACTGATCTGCTGCTGATCACTAAACCAGCGAAGCGTTTAGAGAAGGTGAAAGTGATCCGACAGCCTCTCCTCCTGCATAATGTGGTGTGCCGAGAGCTCAAAGACCCAGGTGAGCAGACGGAGCCCAGTTTAATAGCAGTCTACATTTACATTTTAATATGACGAATGAGCAGAAACGAGCAGCAGAGGATCTCAAGAGAGCATATTGTGAACCATAGTCATCTTTTAATATGCCCTAACTAGAGGCAATGAGATAAATCGCTCTCAATCTCTCCCATTTTAGTTTTTGTCCCAACCAGAAATCATCCTTAACCACATCACATTAATTAAATTGTTGGTTTAAATGTATTTTGGATTTTATTTTTTTTATTTTCCTAGGCTCATTTGTCCTCATCTACCTCAATGAGTTCAAGAGCGCTGTGGCTGCCTACTCTTTCCAGGCCAACAGCGCCACCCAGGGGCGAAGCTGGACTGATGCAATTTGCAATATCCAGGTAAAGTCACACTTGTGCCTCAGCACTAATGATCTCTGTTTGATATTTCTGATATTCTAAACCATCTGAAGACCATCTCTAAGTCCTTGCTAGATAAGTTTGCTGATTTAGCTATTTTGTGCATGCATTTTAGAATCAACTGCAGCGGCTGCGGTCAGAAGAAGCTCGCAGACAGAAGGCTTGTCTGAAGAAAAAACTAGAGGAGGATCAGGGGGAAGACGAGGACAGCTGTAACTCCACTACCAGTTCACCTCACCTTAGACACAAAGATCAGAGCAATAGGTATTTGATTTTTTTAATAATAAATTGTTTTATTTTTTATTATTTATTTTAATTTAATTACAGTTTGAATAAATACAACATTTTATTTTATTATAATTAATTTAAGAATTAATATTTTAATCAATAATTGGCCGGTTTCACACAAGGCTTAAGCCTAAATCCCAGACTAAAACGCATGTTTGAGCTGTTTTAACTGAAAGCACTGATATATATTTAAATATGTCAGTTCCGTTGTTTTGTCTCAAGATGCACACCAGTAATGTTTTTCTCTAAGGCACGTTTATAAAAGCTACTTAAATGTCCTAATTGAACTAAGGCCTAATCTGTCTGTGAAACCAGGGCCTTTATTTTTATATTTGATTACATTAAATGATTTATTATTTAAGTCTTATATAAATGATAATAAGTATTTTTTATGTTTTATTTATTTATTTTATTACATTCTATTTTAATAAATACATTATTCTATTTTAATTTAATTAAATGTATTCATATTTTAATACATATTTTATATTTCATTACATTTTAATGTTTTATATTTTAAATTATATACTTATATATATATATATATATATATATATATATATATATATATATATAAATAATTACAATTATTTTATTTGAATTAAATTAATTTTTAACAACATTGATACATTATTTTATTTTAATAAAAATGTGTTTATTCATATTTAAAAAAAAAAATAATATTTTATATTTCATTACATTTTAATATTTTAAATTATACATTTATAATATATTATTTATTTGTATATATTAAATTAAAAAATAATTGTATTATTTTAATTTAATTAATCATTTAAAAATATACATTGGCTGGCAATTTGTTTTATGATGAATGAACTCACATTATTGTTTCTTTGTTTCAGCCAATCAGATGGCTCCACAGAAACCTTGTCAGTGATGGATATGGATGAGTCTGGATCCTCTTTGGATCGCTCTACTCTTCAGTCTGATCTAGGTGGGCATTCAGACCATGATGCTGGTCTGTCCTCCGTCTCAGCGCAGGCCCAACACCAGCAGGCCGCAGACTTCGAGCCCCATCTGGACAGTCAGGAGGGCTCAGACCTGGACCCACAGTGCCGTTCCATGTCCATGGACAGCGCCTACGGGACACTCTCGCCAGAGTCCATGGTGGAATCACAGAGTCGAGTGGCCCCGGTGGAGGAAGACGACTCCGAGGAGGACAAGGCGGAGACCACGGGTGACGAAGGAGAAGGTGAGGAGAAAGAAAATTTGGAAGAGGAAGACGATGAGGAAGATAAAAGCTCATTTGGATCTCAGAACTCAGTGGCGCTGTCTCTAAAGCCCAGGCGCCGACCCCACGTCCAGTGTCGGCTGCCGATTTTGGAGAGACTTGCTGTCAAATCCCGTTCAGAGGATAACCTGCTGTCCACAGTTCACCATTGTAACCCGGGCATTGCCAGGACAGCCACAGATTGCACAGGAAGTCGGCACACATGGGAGCAGAGGGTTAAATATGTAGAAGGGCCGCTCAGCAGGAGCCTGACGGAGCTCAACCCCGCTGAACCGGACGAGTGTCTCCCGACGGATGACGAGACGGATGAAAGCCACAGACTCACATGCAGTATGCCCTCAGGCATGCTTTTGGACACATTGAGACGAGCCAGAATTGCACATGAGGCTGGTAGCAACCAGATTCCCTGCAGTGCGTCAGACGGGGAGCTGTCGCCCCCTAGTGGCACGGAGAGAACGGGCCACAATGAGAGACACCCGCAGCACAAAAAACTCACACTGGCCCAGCTCTACAGGATACGCACCACACTGGTGCTCAACTCAACGCTCACAGCCTCGTAAGTGTCACCTTTCTGTCTTTGGATATTGTTTTTTTTGTTTCAGTCTTGAGCTTTGGGCGATTTAACAGATAATGTGCAGAAATTAAAAAAAACATCTAATGCAGAACAGTTTATTTGTTAATTAAGATATTTATAAAATGTTGGTTGGCGTTTTATTTTATACAGTGTAGCGATTGTTCGCACGTATAAATATAATTAATTATTATTCATAACGGATTATGATCAATAATTAATAATTGAATTATTTTCAGAATTTACTGTAGCAAAATCAATAGTATGATCAGTTTATCAGTTCATCCAATGAACGGAAAGCATAAACAATGATTAATTCTAGGAAATATAATATCTTCTTGGCCAAGAAAGACTAATTCCCAGCTAACAGCTAAATTAAGAAATAAATCAAGGGTCAAAGCATAGGTAACTTAGATCGAAGTTCAAGACAATAAATCGGTAAGCACATATCACAAGTAATGCTTCTCTTTTCAAATACAAACAATACTTTATTGATTATAAGCCAATGACAAACACACAAAACAAATATCTAACACAAACACACGCACACGCATTCATACAAGTCGAAGAAAGACAGAGAGTGAGGAAGAATGAGTTTTAGGAGTTAGATGGTGAGATCCCAAGTTTCTATATGCACTTAAAAGACATGACCTGAACGAACCATCAATAATTAATTTCACCCTTTTATCGTTTCTTAGGCGGGTGATTCAATTTTATATTAAACACCAGTTAAGAGTCTGGAGGCGTTACTTGCTTGTCCTTTGAGTTGCTTTGGGGATTCTCCTTTTTGTCGTAAAGGGGGTTTCCCGGTCCGTTGGTTGGCTGATCTTCTCGTGTGCCTGGATAGATCTTTGGACAGCCAGTCACGTGGTGTGTTGGCGCGGATGAATGAAAGTCTTTGAAGTTGAAAGCTGGTTTTGCAGTTGAAACATTAAAACGAAACTTCGCAGCAACACTTAACTTAGAACCGAGACTTTTAACGGAAAAGAAACAAACTAAGAAAAGAAAGGAAAGTGTGACGAGATGGCTTCAATTAAATCTGTTTTAACCCATATCTTGATTTGGGTCATTTGTCTCTGCGTCTACATGGTTACTATAACCATCGTCGGCTCCACCCGGCTTGTTCTGAGCGAGTCACCAGAGAGAGTCACCAGAGAGCGTTCAGAGAGCGTTCACAAGAGCGAGAGACAGATTCTGTGTCCGGGTCTAAGATTTTAAACTCAAAATGTTTGTCCCGCCTCCTGGAGGAATTTGGAATTCGGACAATAAGATGGTTATTTGAAAAGGGGGTCTTTTCTATCCCCCCCCCCCTCATCGCGAATCATGTGTTCTCTGTGGCCTGCTTTACTCATCAGCTCGAAACAGAGGATTCAGTTTAGACATAATTTCCATTTTAAGAACATAAACATTTTTACACAGATTTCAATCAAGCCATCTTTTGAATTAAACACATACGAGCATAATGATAGGAAACACGACACTTTCATTCCAGTATCTCTAATATTTAAAACAATTACATGACGTGTGATGTGATCTAAGCAGAATAGACACATACAGGGGTTGTAAACACAATATATAATTGTTATGTTACATGATTTTGATTCTGGGTCAGTCAAGAATTGTTCTGGGATGAGTTTTATTGGTATTTGATATGGAGGAAAGTCCTTATGTGTGTGTGTAAAGTTTCTGGGGTTTAAGAAAGACATTCCAGTCTGAGTTAATGATAATTCCTGCCGAAGTCTGTTCTTGTTCAACATATCATGAGACCTGGGTCCTTAAGAAAGGCTAGTCTGTTTAGTCGCAGGGGTCAGGTGACTCCTTGTTAGGGCCTCTTGTTTCAATATTTCTGAACAGATCTGTTCTTGCCAAGTTATAAAACATTGACAACGTCCTTCCTTTAGTTGAACAACAAAAGGTCTTCTTGGCTCATAGCCTCAGGGATAATTTGGAATATGCAGCCCCTTGTGTTTGGTTATGTCTGAAAGCTTCAATTGTGTTTGGTCCATTCTCAATGTTGCTACAACAGTGTCTAAGGTATATTACATTTCTGTAGTTGTTTTTACTAAATATATTGTTCCAAAGCAGGTTTACAGAGAATAGAAAAGATAAACATTTCAATATGGTTAATAAAATGTGTGTGTGTGTTTGTGTATATAGATTATATATATATATATATATATATATATATATATATATTAGTGTGTGTGTAGCCTATATGTATAATATATATATATATATATAATGTTTGTTTTTATTTGCAACCATTTTATTAAATAAATGAGGGTCTACTTTTAATTTAATTACATAAAATTTTAGATTTTATTTTATTATAACATTGCCAAATCAATCTACCTCAATATTTTGTTTGTTCAATTTGTGTATCTGTCTTTACTATATAGATTGTTCCAAAGCAGTTCTGCAAAATAAAGTTTTTAATTAATATAATATATTAGTGCTGTCAAATCGATTAATTGCGATTAATCGAATCTAACATAAATTTGTTATGTGTGTGTGTATATATATATATATTTATGCACACACGTGTTTACATACTTTTATGTTAGATGTGATTAATCGCGATTAATCAATTTGACAGCACTAAATATAATATAAAATAAAATTAGTATACTACATTAGATGGCAGTTATTTTTATTGTATTGTCATTTTATATTGGTATGTTATCTATGAAAAGAAAGAGAAAAATAGAAAGGTAAAAAATATATATAAGCGATAAATATATTTATATTTTGGTGTCAGGATGCTTTTATTTATTTATTAGTAAGTTAAAAGTGGTTACTTTGGCATTTGAAAAGATGTACCCACCCACCAATCTCGTTCTTATTTAAGAAAAAATCATCTCTAGCTTTTTACCAACATGATACTTTTCCTGCCCTCAGAGGGAATGTTGGTGTTGGTCTAACATTGGATCATTTTGTGTTGTGAAAAGTGGAAAGAAAATGTTTTTGACACTTGTCGTCTTCTTTCTCCCCTTAGAGAAGTGTAGCATCTTCTGGCACTGATGTTTTCGGGACGACATTGTGAGACTGAATTCGGGACACAAATGCACTCTACCCAATGAGCTCTCCTCTCCTCTCCTCTCCGCTCCCTCTTCCAGTCGGATGGACTCCTCATCGTGTAGCTTTCCTGTCATTTCTCTGCGGGAGGGGAGGAGCGCTGACTCATTAACTCGTTGCACTTTGTAAAACACAACTACAACTATCTTCAAAAGAGGTCAGCAGGGCCGTACAGTTTTCAGAACGAGAACTCCGAGACCAAACGATCAAAGGAAAACGTGTGACCGTGGGACGTTTGAGCTTACGACGGGTCGTGTGGATGCTAAGAGAAAGTAGAAATGAGAATAAAACGCCACATCTTGGATTCCCTCACCACCCCGTTTTCTTTCCAAGAATGTTTCTGTAAAAAGGACCCTTTCTAAGAATATTTCGACAAAGAGGACGCAGGTGATTCA
Source organism: Rhinichthys osculus (assembly GCA_029959095.1). Lineage (NCBI taxonomy): Eukaryota > Metazoa > Chordata > Actinopteri > Cypriniformes > Leuciscidae > Rhinichthys > Rhinichthys osculus. The sequence goes on along the minus strand of JARWKJ010000021.1, from coordinate 8,241,321 downwards.
CGTTAACTGCACTACTGGATGTGACTGTGTGTGTGTGTGTTTATGAATGAGAAAGTGTGTGAATACAAAGGTGCGTGTGTGTATGACTGAATGAGTTCTAGATCTTGACCTAAACCAAATCACTGTTTGACTTTAGATAACTTGAGTAGCCACTAAGGCACGTTACACATTACTTTAGGACCAGTGTTATGTTCATTTGACAGGATGGCGTGAATATTTCTGTCATGCAACTTGCTTATATGATTAAATCTTTAGGTTGGCGCGGCTTATTTAAGTTATACATGTGCACCTTGAACACCTTACTGTATATTGTGTTGTGTGGGTCAAGTTAATGCATAAATAATATCTAAAATGCTTCAGCAGATGTTTAATTAAAGGTAAACGGACTGAAAAAAAAAGACTGTATTTTTGGTTTATACCGTTTAAGGATTCAGAGAGCATCGCCTGACCCTAGATAAGCACTTATTACTGATCATCTAACACTGAATAGGGTGTTTGGTTTTCAAATGTTAACAAATGTATTGAGGATTTATTGTTTTCTAAGCTTATGATCTCACTGCTGTTACCCGAAAGGTTAAACTGAAACTGCCCGGTGCTTTACTAAAACCCAGTCCTTCTGAACTCCCTTTCTGAAAGAAAGAAAGAAAGAAAGAAACAAAGAAAGAAACAAACAAAAAAAAACACCCTGCCCAAAGTAAATATGGTGTATTATAGGTTTACTTATTAGGCTTTTTTGTGTTTGTCATATTTATTGAGCTTGCTTTGTTTTATATATAAAATGTGGTCTATAATAGTATCCTTTCACTTCACTGTCGTCTTAATTTGTTGTCATTGTTGAATTAATTTTGAAATCTGCTAAGAACCAAAATAATGTTGTTTTCCACATGTTGAGGGAGTGTTCCTTAAATGTCTTTCGAAATAAAAGACATCTTTCAGTATTTGCGGAGTTTGATGTGAATTATTAGTGACCTCTCATTATTACTTAATATTTTAATATAAAACATTAAAAGTGCAGTAAGTTATAAAAGTATTAGAAATGTAATAAAGAGTAAAATGAGTAATGCTTTTGACAAATGTGTTTTAACAGATATTGAGTCACATGAGATGAGATATTAGTGGGCTAGAAACAGGTTTCATTCATGTTGGTTGACATCATCTAGCTTAATTGGCAGAAGAACATCAAATTTTTAAAGTCGGCATGAAATGGAAGTTGCATTAGTCTTTTAAGTAAAAAGTCTTCGAGTAAAACGGCTTCTCGAACAAGAACAAATGTATGGTGGGACTTCATTTTGTCCATGGGGAATTGATTGGATGGTTGCGATTTGCTATTGGTGGATCGTCGTGTGAGTGACAGGTTGCCCCGCCCTCGCACCAGTAAACACATCATCAGAGATGACGCTGCAAGAGGGAGGGGAAGTTATTTATATTATATAATTAAACCCCCTATATTTATTTTATATTACATATTTTTATCATCCAGGTTCGGATTTAAAGGGATAGTTCACTTTGAAATAAATTTTTGATATGTTTTAGCTTACCTCAAGGGCATCCAAGATGTAGGTGTCTTTGTTTCCGCAGTAGTTTCAATTTTGATATTTTTAGGTCAAACCGTTCTTGTCTGTCACTGCGGAAACAAAGACACCTACATCTAGGATGCCCTTGAGGTAAGCTAAAACATATCAAAAATTTATTTCAAAGTGAACTATCCCTTTAAGGTACCCTGTAATAGGTAATCTAGACTAGATGTTCTTCTATAAGCAGTAAACTAAACTATTCAGACAAAAAAAATGTAAGTCCACACTATGACCACTAGAGAGAGCTACTGAGTCAAAGTTAAGAGTTTTAAGCACTGCAGTGAACACGCGTCTATGGAACTGACTGGTCTTATAAAGGTAATGTAACGTTAGATTTTAGGCTATTATTTTTCACAGCATATTTAGTATTTGAGGAGTTTTCATTACTTAAATAGTTCTTAAGGAACGACATTGAGGGTAGTGAGTGAGGACTATTGATCTTCTACTTAGTATTTCTTTATCAGTTTTTTCCAGCAGCAGGACAGTCAAACATTAGAAAGTGTAATCTAAAAGATCTACAATATGAATCTAAACGTTTACTTGCACTGATCTAAATCCATAACTACAAAAGCTATTATCAGCCGCTATAGGTAAATTAATAACAGTGCAGTAAACGGTATACTATTTAATAATAAAAATAATAATTTGCCGGCAGCTATCACCCTGGTTGCCCAATAAAGCTAAGCAGGGTAGGATGTCCCAGGATGTTCTTCGTAAGAAGAGTTGGAGTGTAACCCTGGCATCCTAGCCAAATTTGCCCAATGGCCTCTGTCCATCATCATATCTCCCTATATAGTGATTGGCTTCAACACTCTGTCTCCTCTCCACCATTAATCTGGTGTGTGGTGGGAGTTCTGGTGCAATATGGCTGCCGTTGCATCGTCCAGGTGGAGGCTGCACATTGGTGGTGTTTGGAACGACATGAGGGTGAGTAATTACTGACAGAATTTTCATTTCTGGCTGAACTATCCCTTTAAAAATAAGGTGGAAAAAGGAGGACTTTCAATGAATCATGCATTACACAGCATGTCTACCACTCTGAATATGTTTTATAGAAACATAAACAAGATGAGATGTTCTGCTGTGTATTTACATTTACTCTCAAACGGATTCATGAGATGAATGTTTCTTACCAGTCAGTGTCTTTATGGCATCGTTTTCAGATCTTTGTGAGCCTGAAAGTGTGTTGGTCTAAACTCATTTCCCCCTCTGTGCTCGGCAGCGGTTGGCATTCTGGGATGTGTGCGGGCCAAGGTGTATTTACAGGTGATTATATCAGCTAATCGGTGGATTACAGCATGTTGACTCCACACAAGACCCTAATCCTCATGGAAAAGGCAACGTTCCGGCCCGTGGGATTTTCTCCATTAATCCCATCCTAGATTTGCCGGATCCAACCACCCACCAACCTCCCCCCATTCCCACATCTGGCCTTCATGGGGTTTATCAATGTAATCCTTCATTTTAGAAGTAGTTTATTATGCTTCATTGCTGATACACTGGACTTTAATTATAAAAATGCAGCTTTACGCAGCAACACTAAAGTAATTACACAACCTGAGTCGATTAGCCGCTCTGTTTGTGTGTGTGCGAGTATGTGCTTCCATACACACAATATACATATATATATATTTATATATACATTAAAAAATTAGGGATCAGAAATCAATACTTTATTCAGCAAGCAGGCATTAAAGTGATCAAAAGTGACAGTATTTATAATGTTACAATAGATTTCTATTTCAAATAAATGCTGAAACTTTCTATTCATCAAAGAATCCTGAAGAAAATATCACGGTTTACACAAATATATTAAGCAGTACAACTGTTTCACATTGATAATAATTAGATTAGTTTCTTGAGCATCAAATCAGCATATTAGACCATAAACAAATCGTAACCAAATTGATATACATATTAGTGCTGTCAAATCGATTAATCACGATTAATCGCATCTAACATAAAAGATTGTGTTTATATAATATATGTATATGTATATATAAATATATGTATTATGTGTGTGTGTATGTATATATACATATACACATATAAACAAACTTATGTTAGATGTGATTAATCACGATTAATCGATTTGACAGCACTCATGTAATTTTTTTTTAATATGCCTCTAAAATGTGTAGTTCAGATGCGGAAAGCATCTTCCCCTTGAAAACTCAATAAATAACAAATTGATGAATAGGTTAATTTATTTAATTAATTTTTGGTCCGTTTAATATGGACATTTCAACTGACACTATATTTCAGATCTGTCACCAAGTTCAGCACAAGCGATCATGAACTCCTGCTTCTCCTTGTGACAGATGTCATAAAGCATCCTGTAAAATTTGTCTGATTAACACAAAAGGGCACTTTGGCAAATCCAGATTACGAGAGCACTTTCCTTTATTAAACGCCGCCAATCCCAGCACTCTCAGCTCTGGGATTAAAATCAGGTAGACACCATTGTCTGTCTAAACAATCCCCTCTGTAAGCCTCGCTGGCTGTGTTTCTCCGCTCATGATGGAGGGAAGTGTGTTAGTGTGAACACCGTTCTCTGAGTTCTCTTTAATCAACATCATCCTCTTTAGAGGCCTAGGTGATTGGATTCCGGCTGTGTTTGAATGAGGGATAAGAAGGGAAATGAGAACTGAGGCATGTTTACTAGGTTTTTGGCTGTGCGAAAAGGCCCCACGACAAGCACAGGCCATATGGAGTGTCTCACCATGTGAACAGCTGCCTCCCATCAGCCCGTCCATGTCGCATGGCACCATTATACGCCGGTTGACCTTTGTATTGTCACAAAAGCTGCCAAGCAACATCTGGCATCATTAGGCACAGTGGTTTTTATCAGGTTAACATGGAATGTTGTATACTGATCCAAGGAGGGGACATGGAAAATCTGGTGTGGGGTTTGATATCTCTCCATCTGTGAGGTGGAGAAACAGTGTCCTGAGGGGTTTTTAGTGCACTGTTTGAGTGTTTTGGGTGGTTGCTAGGGCATTGTTAGGGTGCTGACCATGTAAATCGAGCCAACCCCCAAGTCTGGTCTTTGTAAATGTATGGAAATTTCAACTTTTTATCGTCCACCAAGTGAAAATTATAATTATTATTGTTGGTGTTATAATTATTTGTAATCAATTACTTTGAAAATATAAATAATAAAATGCACCACAAATAATGAATAATATCACATAATTAATTTGCTAGAAGCAACCAAGTCAGAATTTTTCTGAATTACTTTTATATTCGTATTCTTAATCTTATTATTTTGTATTTCTTCATTATCATAATTATTTGTTACCACATAACAATAAATAGTCAATTCAAGTCACCCTCATTTATATAGCACTTTTAACAATATAGATTGTTTCAAAGCAGCTTTACAGTGATAATAGGAAATTAAAGTAACAGAGATTGTTTGGATTTACAGCAGCTCTAGAATGAAGTTATTGTCCAGCTAAAGTTACATGCACAGTACACCGTTCTAACAGAAAACCCTTAATGCGCTCCGGCCCGCTCATTTGCACAAAACAGTGCCTGGATAGCTAAAGAACTTAAACCTTGAAATAGGTTCCAAGGTACAAGCCTTTAAAATCTTTGAAAAAAAAAGGTTATCTCTGCGCAAACTTCAAAAACGCAAACCTGTGAAAACGCTGACACGTGTACATGCGCATTACGTGTTTAGTCTATAGGTATGCGTGTTTGAATATACACTCACCTAAAGGATTATTAGGAACACCATACTAATACTGTGTTTGACCTTCAGAACTGCCTTAATTCTACGTGGCATTGATTCAACAAGGTGCTGAAAGCATTCTTTAGAAATGTTGGCCCATATTGATAGGATAGCATCTTGCAGTTGATGGAGATTTGTGGGATGCACATCCAGGGCACGAAGCTCCCGTTCCACCACATCCCAAAGATGCTCTATTGGGTTGAGATCTGGTGACTGTGGAGGCCATTTTAGTACAGTGAACTCATTGTCATGTTCAAGAAACCAATTTGAAATGATTCAAGCTTTGTGACATGGTGCATTATCCTGCTGGAAGTAGCCATCAGAGGATGGGTACATGGTGGCCATAAAGGGATGGACATGGTCAGAAACAATGCTCAGGTAGGCCGTGACATTTAAACGATGCCCAATTGGCACTAAGGGGCCTAAAGTGTGCCAAGAAAACATCCCCCACACCATTACACCACCACCAGCCTGCACAGGGGTAACAAGGCATGATGGATCCATGTTCTCATTCTGTTTACGCCAAATTCTGACTCTACCATCTGAATGTCTCAACAGAAATCGAGACTCATCAGACCAGGCAACATTTTTCCAGTCTTCAACTGTCCAATTTTGGTGAGGTCTTGCAAATTGTAGCCTCTTTTTCCCATTTGTAGTGGAGATGAGTGGTACCTGGTGGGGTCTTCTGCTGTGTTGTGCGTGTTGTGGCTTCACAAATGCTTTGCTGCATACCTCGGTTGTATCGAGTGGTTATTTCAGTCAAAGTTGCTCTTCTATTAGCTTGAATCAGTCGGCCCATTCTCCTCTGACCTCTAGCATCAACAAGGCATTTTCGCCCACAGGACCGCCGCATACTGGATGTTTTTCCCATTTCACACCATTCTTTGTAAACCCTAGAAATGGTTGTGCGTGAAAATCCCAGTAACTGAGCAGATTGTGAAATACTCAGACCGGCCCGTCTGGCACAAACAACCATGCCACGCTCAAAATTGCTTAAATCACCTTTCTTTCCCATTCTGACATTCAGTTTTGAGTTCAGGAGATTGTCTTGACCAGGACCACACCCCTAAATGCATTGAAGCAACTGCTATGTGATTGGTTGATTAGATAATTGCATTAATGAGAAATTGAACAGGTGTTCCTAATAATCCTTTAGGTGAGTGTATATGTGTGCAGGTGTGTAGTCTTTCTTTACAAATTGACCACAACAAATTACTTGTCTGGCCTTAAATGTGTATAATACAGAATTATTTATCGCTTCCACGTAGCCACGTGAACTGGAATTATCCTGACAACGTTTTATCTGTACAGAGGTAAAGGGAAGGGGAGGAGGCCTTCACAGGGGAGGGACTAGTTGACACTTCAGGACTGCGTTGTTATCGTGTCCATACGCAGGTCCTTCATCAGATCTGGATACGGCCTGGATCCGGCGGACTGCGGTAAACCTCGGGATAAACAAAGAGACTAATATTAGCGTAGATGCCATTCTTCTTATGATGTAACGGGTACATCAGGATTGATGGGAAGTGTTCCCGGTTCCCGCTGACCTAATCTATACAGCCTAACATTGAATTATAGAAGTCTATAATGTGTTATTTGTATACTAGGTCAAAGAGATGTGTTTTTAGTCTAGCTTTGAACTGACAGAGTGCGTCTGCTTCCCGGACAATGTTAGGAAGACTGTTCCAAAGTTTTGGTGCTAAATAGGAAAAGGATCTACCGCCGACGACGAAGACTTGACAGAGCAGCCATCAAGTTTTCAGTATTCTAGGTTATTATGTGAGGAAGTTTTTTGTCCAATAATTAGAATTTCTGTTTTTTCTGAATTTAAGTAGTAGAACATTACTAGTCATCCAGTTTTTTTTATATCAGCAATGCATTCCGTTAATTTTGTGAATTGGTAAGTTTCGTCAGGGCGTCGAAACAGGGCGTTCGTTTTCGTCATATAGAGCCGAGTATCATCAGCATAACAGTGAAAACTAATGCCATGCTTCCTAATGATATCTCCTAAGGGTAGAATGTACAGAGTGAAAAGCAGCGGTCCTAGTACTGAGACTTGTGGTACACCATACTGAACTTTTGATCGATAAGACATCTCTTCATTTACTGCTACAAACTAATAACGGTCAGATAAGTACATTTAAACCAAGCTAATGCAATTCTACTAATGCCAACATAATTTTTGAGTCTATTTAAAAGAAATAGTATCAAATGCAGCAGTAAGATCGAGTAACACTAATAGAGAGATACAACCATGATCGGATGATAAGAGCAAATCATTTGTGACTCTAATGAGAGCTGTCTCAGTTCTATGGTACGGTCTAAATACGGACTGGAAATCTTTGCAGATACCATTTCTTTCTAAAAAGGAACATAGTTGTGAGGATACTGCCTTTTCTAGTATCTTTGACAGAAATGGTAGATTCGAGATCGGCCTGTAGTTGACTAATTCTGTAGGATCAAGTTCCATTTTTTTAGGCAGTTTAATAATAGCCAGCTTAAAAGTTTTTGGTACGTATCCTAATGACAAAGGTGAATTAATGATATTAAGAAGAGGATCTATGACCTCTGGAAGAATCTCTTTCAGTAGTTTTGTTGGTATAGGGTCTAACATACATGTTGTCGATTTAGATGATTTAACGAATTTAGACAATTCTTCCTAACAATGAATGAATCAAATTTTTCCTCAAAGAGACCACAATGCACTACCTGATGCGGTACTGTACTAAACGGTTGCATAGTTATAATTTTCTCCCGGATATTATCAATCTTGTTAGTAAAGAAGTTCATAAAGTCATTACTGCTGTGCTGCTTGGAAACATCTGGGGTAGAACTTTATTTTTTGTTAATTTAGCCACTGTTTCAAATAAATACCTTGGGTTTTGTTCATTTTTTTCTAAAAGGGTTGAAAAAGAATCTGATCTAGGAGCTTTTGAGGCCTCTCTGTATGCAATCGTGCTCTCTTTCCATGAAATGCGAAAAAACACTAGTTTTGTTTTCTTCCAGTTGCGCTCCATTTTTCTGGCTGCTCTCTTAAGGGCCCGGGTGTGCTTGTTGTACCACCGCGTTGGACTATTTTCTTTAATCTTCTTTAAGCGCAAAGGAGCAACTGTGTCTAAAGTACTGGAAAAGAGAGAGTCAAAAGTTTCTGTCGCATCACTTTATATGATGAACAGATTGAATTTAGGCTTTTACTCACATATAAACATTCATCACTGAACATAAACAGAAGCTCCACTGTACCTGCTTTTTTGACGCACAAGAACAAACCTCTTGCAGAAGCTTAAAAATGATGCGTAACACAAGAATGAACCTCATTGGTTCTTGCTGAAGCTCAAACGTGCTGCGTAACACGAGAATGAACCTCATTGGTTCTTGTTGAAGCTCAAACGTGGTGCGTAACACAAGAATGAACCTCATTGGTTCTTGCTGAAGCTCAAATGTGCTGCGTAACACGAGAATGAACCTCATTGGTTCTTGCTGAAGCTTAAAAATGATGCGTAACACAAGAATGAACCTCATTGGTTCTTGTTGAAGCTCAAACGTGGTGCGTAACACAAGAATGAACCTCATTGGTTCTTGCTGAAGCTTAAAAATGATGCGTAACACAAGAATGAACCTCATTGGTTCTTGCTGAAGCTTAAAAATGATGCGTAACACAAGAATGAACCTCATTGGTTCTTGCTGAAGCTCAAACGTGCTGCGTAACACGAGAATGAACCTCATTGGCTCTTGTTGAAGCTCAAACGTGCTGCGTAACACAAGAATGAACCTCATTGGTAGGGGGAACCGGTGTTTTTTTATTTTCTAAATTATTATTATTAATTATAATTGCAAAAAGTAATAATAAATAATTATATTAATAAATATAAATATTTTTAAAAATCACATACAATTAATAATAAGGTTCACATAATTCCAATACTAGAAGGAACCAGGCCAGAGTTTCTGCTGTTTTTTTGTTTTGTTTTTCTGAATTACTTCAGGTTGGCTTAATATTTAAGCTGTTTTTCTGTTCTGATTCTGTCCCATTAGACATAACATATGTCTGCGAGCTCATAATCATTACTTAGGTGTTTCGAAAAATGAAAGTGACCATACGGCACAGTTTATAAAAAACAACTTTATAGAGATTACTGTTATTGTATCAGCCTTAAGGAGCTTATTGTCATTCCAGTATTGTATTTTTGAGGGGGTTAATGCACATGAAAATGAAATGACAAGCATATTACTTAATTAAATGGAAATCCATTTGGAAATGCCAGACGCCGCCAGCGAGTTATGATGTAAACGAGTAGCATTTACTACCATTTCTGCAATTAATCTGGTTTACTGGTTCTGACATACCTTTGGATTACCAGATGTCAAATCCATGAAGCCGCAGTAAAAGATAGCATGAAACATTAAATCAAATTTGTATTCTCACTGCAACTAAAGGAAGAGCACATGCAGGTCTCTGATTGTGTAGGCAATGGTTCTTGCATATGGTCCTTTGAATAAATAATAAGTCACCAGTTGTGTTTGATAACCAACCCAGATCTTTATCAGGTCACTCAATCCACACATAAGTGTGACTAATGACAGTGAGGATAGAGCGTATGACTGGCCGCTATATCAGCTGAATGAGTGTCCAGTAGAGAATGTTGCCCTCCCGAAATGTCCAGTCATTTCCAGACGTTAAACATTAACAGACAAGCTCACCTTGGGAATGCACCAGTTGAATTAGCTTTAAGTCCTATAGTTCATTGTACACTTTCTGGATAGCAGTAGCCATCAAGTCTTGGTTACAAAAAGCTATTTCCATCGGTATTACGTTATTAAAGGGATAGTTCACCCAAAGATTAAAATTCTGTCATTAATTACTCACCCTCATGTCGTTCCAAACCTGTAAGACTTTCGTTCATCTTCAGAACATAAATGAAAACTTTTTTGAGGAAATCTGAGAGCTTTCTGTCCCTTGACAGCTGCGCAACTGCCACTTTGACGCTTCAGAAAGTTCATAAAGAGATCATAAAACTAATTCATATGAATTGAGCGGTTTAGTCTAAAACTTCTACTAGATTTGATCACTTTATATGATGAACAGATTGAATTTAGGCTTTTACTCACATATAAACATTCATCACTGAACATAAACAGAAGCTCCACTGTACCTGCTTTTTTGACGCACAAGAACAAACCTCTTGCAGAAGCTTAAAAATGATGCGTAACACAAGAATGAACCTCATTGGTTCTTGCTGAAGCTCAAACGTGCTGCGTAACACGAGAATGAACCTCATTGGTTCTTGTTGAAGCTCAAACGTGGTGCGTAACACAAGAATGAACCTCATTGGTTCTTGCTGAAGCTCAAATGTGCTGCGTAACACGAGAATGAACCTCATTGGTTCTTGCTGAAGCTTAAAAATGATGCGTAACACAAGAATGAACCTCATTGGTTCTTGTTGAAGCTCAAACGTGGTGCGTAACACAAGAATGAACCTCATTGGTTCTTGCTGAAGCTTAAAAATGATGCGTAACACAAGAATGAACCTCATTGGTTCTTGCTGAAGCTTAAAAATGATGCGTAACACAAGAATGAACCTCATTGGTTCTTGCTGAAGCTCAAACGTGCTGCGTAACACGAGAATGAACCTCATTGGCTCTTGTTGAAGCTCAAACGTGCTGCGTAACACAAGAATGAACCTCATTGGTTCTTGTTGAAGCTCAAACGTGGTGCGTAACACAAGAATGCACCTCATTGGTTCTTGCTGAAGCTCAAATGTGCTGCGTAACACGAGAATGAACCTCATTGGTTCTTGTTGAAGCTCAAACGTGGTGCGTAACACGAGAATGAACCTCATTGGTTCTTGCTGAAGCTTAAAAATGATGCGTAACACAAGAATGAACCTCATTGGTTCTTGCTGAAGCTCAAACGTGCTGCGTAACACGAGAATGAACCTCATTGGTTCTTGTTGAAGCTCAAACGTGGTGCGTAACACGAGAATGAACCTCATTGGCTCTTGTTGAAGCTCAAACGTGGTGCGTAACACGAGAATGAACCTCATTGGCTCTTGTTGAAGCTCAAACGTGCTGCGTAACACGAGAATGAACCTCATTGGTTCTTGTTGAAGCTCAAACGTGCTGCGTAACACGAGAATGAACCTCATTGGCTCTTGCTGAAGCTCAAACGTGCTGCGTAACACGAGAATGAACCTCATTGGTTCTTGTTGAAGCTCAAACGTGCTGCGTAACACAAGAATGAACCTCATTGGCTCTTGTTGAAGCTCAAACGTGCTGCGTAACACAAGAATGAACCTCATTGGTTCTTGTTGAAGCTCAAACATGCTGCGTAACACGAGAATGAACCTCATTGGTTCTTGCTGAAGCTCAAACGTGCTGCGTAACACGAGAATGAACCTAATTGGTTCTTGCTGAAGCTCAAACGTGCTGCGTAACACAAGAATGAACCTCATTGGCTCTTGTTGAAGCTCAAACGTGCTGCGTAACACGAGAATGAACCTCATTGGTTCTTGCAGAAGCTCAAACGTGCTGCGTAACACAAGAATGAACCTCATTGGCTCTTGTTGAAGCTCAAACGTGCTGCGTAACACGAGAATAAACCTCATTGGCTCTTGTTGAAGCTCAAACGTGGTGCGTAACACGAGAATGAACCTCATTGGCTCTTGTTGAAGCTCAAACGTGCTGCGTAACACGAGAATGAACCTCATTGGTTCTTGTTGAAGCTCAAACGTGCTGCGTAACACGAGAATGAACCTCATTGGCTCTTGTTGAAGCTCAAACGTGCTGCGTAACACCAGAATGAACCTCATTGGCTCTTGTTGAAGCTCAAACGTGGTGCGTAACACGAGAATGAACCTCATTGGTTCTTGTTGAAGCTCAAACGTGCTGCGTAACACAAGAATGAACCTCATTGGCTCTTGTTGAAGCTCAAACGTGCTGCGTAACACAAGAATGAACCTCATTGGCTCTTGTTGAAGCTCAAACGTGCTGCGTAACACAAAAATGAACCTCATTGGTTTTCGCATGTCAAGCGAACATGCTTGAGCTTCTGTTTACCACAACTGAGGAGTGAGTTGATGAATGTTTATATGTGAATAAAAGCCTAAATTCAATTTGTTAATCATATAAAGCAATTGTGTCTCTTTAGAAAATTTTGGACTAAACCGCTCAATTCACATGGTTTTATTTACGTTCTCTTTATGAACTTTTGAAGTGTCAAAGTGGTAGTTGTGTAGAGGGACAGAAAGCTCTCATATTTCATTAAAAAGATCTTCGTTACTGTTCCGAAGATGAACGAAAGTCTTACGGGTTTGGAACGATATAAGGAAGAGTAATTTATGGAAGAATTTTCATTTTTGGGTGAACTATCCCTTTAAGGCCTTTTGCACAACATGCCATAATACAGCAGCTCATATTGTTAAACTATATGGGGTAAGTTGTCACTGTGTCACTGCTGGTAGCATGCAAACACAAAAATTAGGGTTATAGTTTTATATTTATATATTTTAATTTTATGATATTTATATATTATACATTTATATTTGAAATATTTGTTTTTTAGCCTATCATTTATACACATATTAATAAATGTATTCCTACAGATTTTTGTTTGTATATGAAATCATAATTTTTGTGTATATACATAAGTCTCCAGGTGGCAGACCTCTCATTATGAGATTCAAATTAAGCCATTTATTCTTTATGAATTCTTCAGAGCACAAAGAGTTAACTGTGGGAGGTTCTGTCAGCAGATTTGGGTGGAGTGAACTTGGCCAGCCTGTGTGTACACTTTTCTTCTTCAGTAATTAGCTAGGCTTCCAGCAAAGCCATGCTTCAGCATCTTCGAGAAGAACCCATCACGACCACAGCTCATCTGTTGTAAAATTACTGTTTATTTTCAGTTCCCTGTCAGAGATGGGCGAAATCAGTGAAGCGTCCTTACTGGATTACATCTGTTCCTGTGGAGGAAAAGTCAAAAATTCAGATCTGTCCAAAACATATAAGCATTTTATAAACCATAGCGATTTGCAGCTACGTGGTGAGTAAATGAGAATATGACATTTTTCACATTTGCTTTACACCTAATCTACAATGCAAGCACGCGACGCAGCGCGAGACGCGTTTTTTGCGTTTAGAAACACTAGCTACACTGAATGAAACAAAACGCGCGGGGTCTTTTTATAAGTTTTTTTTAATAAACTCAATGTTAATGTGAGATGCCGTCATAAAAACGCAACACTCGAGCGGGCGACGCAACTGAGGCAGTGTAGTATAGACCAACTGTTATAGACAATTTAGTCGAGTTGCTAGTAGTGTAAATGAGGTGTTTTGGGTGGCAAGTCTCTGGCACCTTTTCTCATTCTAAAATCAGCATACTGAGCTTTTGCTCTGCTTGAGGTCTGAGTAAATGGCTGTTAGCGTCTTAAAAAGTAACTGTGGCAAACATCTGCTTTAGATTAGAAAAGCTTTACCAACAGATAGAATTACACATTGGAATTGTGTCATTTCCTTCGCTCCCTCAGGAAGGGCCAGGGCCCCCACATTCCCAAACCATGACAGTGGAGTTCTAAATAGAATATTCACTGACGGTGTAGTTTGTACTATTTGATCCATATTTCAATATCAAAATATGGCCATGTTAAATTGTTTAATGCATTAAACTGATTGGCATAACCACATTAAGCTGATATTCTGATTGACAAATCTGAATAACACATCTGGCATATGCCCATATATAGGCTAAAAGCGTGAATTTATTAATCTGCATTTTCATATAAAGGTGATATTACTGACAGTTGTGGAAAAAACTAACTATTGGAAAAAAACACACGTATTTGACACTAGGAAGGACTGTATACATTAAGCAGAATATACCTAAATTCTGAGAATTCCTGTGCACATACTTAATTTGATTGCTGATGCTGACTTAATCTTTTCTGATTTTGCTTTTCAAATGGCTCAAATGGACCAAATGTTTTACTGATAGGCCTATAAGATGAAAAACGGACCAATATTTGCATCAAATGATATCTGTAGCTGCTTGTCTGATTAAGTGTGAACTCAACAGCCTTTTCAATGGATATTGCTTTTTTTGTGAATTACAAGTTGCGAATATTGCTCAAAGTTGGCATGAAACAGAAGTTCCAATAGTCTTTTCTTCCCTATTGTGATGTTATCCGAGGGAAACGGGTTCTGGAACAAGAAAAATGTATAGGGTGGGATTTGATTATGTCCATCAGGAATTGATTGGATGGTTGTGGTTTGCTATTGGTGGATCTCATGTGAGTGACGGGTTGCCCCGCCCACGCACCAGAAAACACATCATCAGAGATGTCGCTGCAAGACGGTAAAGTTATTTTGATTAAAGATTACAAGCGCACACGAATTAAAAAAATATTGCACAGAGAAATCATTTAATAATAAATACTGCAATATTCCATAAAAAAAAAAAGAAAAAAAGATTTACCGATTTGGATTTCATGGTGACACTTTAAAATCCCATTGTATAGTTATCATCAAGCATCTGTCGTTGAAAAACAAAAAGTGGCTTAACCACTAGTTCTTTGTGTGTGAACATAAAATATTAATGTAAAAAATGAAATGACATGTCTGCAATAAAGGGCTTGGCTGCTGCAAAGTGGGCCAAATAAAATAAAATAAAAAAACAGGCATGATGTTCTCATAAACCACTCAAACAGTAATTAAATTAGATGTTGCATTTAATCCTACATACATGTGTCAGACATAAATATATGAAACAATTATCCGTAATGGCTTTTAATGCTTCGTCCAGCTGTGCTTGTACAGTTGTGTACAGAGGTTTCAAAATCTGCCTTCATCTGGTACCATCTGACACAGCTAACCAATTATCATAATTATTCCCGGTTACCGCATCAGCCTGCATGACATGCTCTAATTCTGGGGTTATAATGACTCCAGTCCTTTTTAGGATGGTGGTTTTGATGGGAATCTCGGGCAGTTGCTATATTCTCCGTGGGAACGCAGAGTCCTCATAGTTGGCCAGCGTAGACTAATACATTTGCTCAGAAAGCTAAACAGTGTTCCTCTCAGTACCATGACAGGAATTCATTTGGCTACGACTGTTAAGTGTTGACTTCCCTTAGGGTTTCCTGTTGTTGTGGTGGATGCCTTGTTGCAATGTCATCCCTGTCTTTTTCCCCTGGCAGGAAAACGGAAAGGTTGTGTTTAAAGGTTGCATTCTCTATTTAAAGATCCAAGCCCTGATATGTTTTGCCTGTATGGCACTATCCAGTTTGAGTACTGTTTAACCCTTTATGGATCACATTGTGTAAACATGTGATGTGTTTGAAAGTATACCACATCCCCACTCTTCTACTGTTAGGTTTGTTTGTTTGTGGTATCTGGCTTTTGACATAGAAAAAGGGTGAAATATTTCATAAAACAAGACCTATTTCTCAGGCGAGAAAGTCTCAAGAATGAGATTCTTAGTTTAAAATATTTTTTTGTATTATTTTTATTGTATTGTTCATTGACAATGACATTTTATTGTCATTCATAATGTTCATTAGCAATAAAATAATTATTTAATAAGGTCATCGGTTATTAAAAAATGCTTTATTATAATGCTTTTTTCACTTCTATGTTAACAAAATATATTAGTGCTGATATATCAACAACATCAATATAAAAGTAATCACTGATATCAATACTATTCAAGGAAAACAGTGTTACAATGTTAAAATATAATAAAAAATGTAATTAATTAAATTAAAACTAAATGAAAATGTGATTAAAACAAACAAAACATTTGATTAAAATAATAAATAAATAACACAAATGTGAATGAATGAATAAATAAATAATACATCTAAAAGCACTGCAGTGAGTTTAAAAAAGAAGAAGAAAAAAACCCATGGATGAGAATGATCATATTTGAGGGCATCAAAAATATTAAAGACCCCTGACCTAGACTATGCTATACAGTTAATATGTATCGAGCCATTATAGGATTTTTTTTCATATATATGAATACTAATTTGAAAGATTAATACTCCAGATTGTGCTTACCATGTTGACCTTCAACAATGTGTTTGTTGCCATGGTAACCAAACACTAGTTCACAGAAAATAGCACCTGCAAACAACAGAAATCTTTGTGTTATGTATAAATGAAACAGAATCATTTAGAGTTAAAATGTGCCTTTATGAGAGAGTTTCCATGACGATCTGCCAAAATCATATGCTCAAGTTAGTAAAACTAGCGGTGGTTTTTAAACTATGGGTTGCGAATCGCCTTAGTGGGGACAGCAAGTGGTTCAGACAAAGCGCAAGAATGCCATGTCAAAAAATATGAAAAATAAATGTTCTCAAGTTTGTTGGGTTCATAACTTGTATTTTCATATTTCTGGCATGGTTCATGAACAGATGACTCTTATGAGTCGGTTCGTTCGATGACTCAATCAAGCGGCTCACGAGTTAACAGTTTGACGAGTCTTTTACTGAATGGACTCCATCAGAGTCAAGTCAATTCACCTTTATTTCTATAGCGCTTTATACAATACAGATTGTTTCAAAGCAGCTTCACAGTGATAAACAGGAGAATGATTCAATCATACAAACAGTTCATTTCGGCTGTACTGCAGCTCTAAAAGAAAACCGTTTCATTGTTCAGCTGAAGTCAGTTCAGTGTTGATTCAGTTTCATTGTAAAGATCATTCATTATTAAATTGGTTTATTTAATAAAACAGTGATTGTCCAGCTCAGTTCAGTTCTCATCCAATAGTGTCAGTCCAGTCAAATCAATAATATTGTTGAGTGGCTCCTGAATAAACACGTGACTCCCTTACTGAACTGCAAGTTCCATGTCAAAGCTCATTGCGTCAATATAACTGTGTTGTGCCACCAAGAAAGCAAAAATAAATGTTCCTTAAGGCAATGGAATGAAATTGAAGTAGGGAAAATAAGTCGTTGGGATCTAAATAAAACTACGAGCCAGCGCTGGGAGGATCTGAGTGATGATCCGTTGGGAATGGTTGTTGAAAAGGCATATGAGCAACGCAGTAATGGAGGATTTGTTTGCGCAGGTCTCCTCCCTGTCATTTTCTATTCTTGTATAGTAATTGGAGCCAGATTCTGATTTCTACTTGATGCAGTCCGTCTGTGCTGATGGGATGTTGCATAACATCACAAACTCCCACAGGCCAGGAATCAGAGTCCATTGTGTGCAAAAAACTAAATGGCTAATCTTACAAGTCAATAACTTGCAGACAGAACAAATCCATAAATAAACAAGCGTTCAAGGTGTAGTGTCAATCTCAAACATGTAAATGTTGCTTTTAAAGGGATGGTTCACCCAAAAATGATCATTCTGTCTTCATTTTCTCACCCTCATGCCGTTCCAAACCTGTATGACTTTATTTTTTCCATTGGAACACAAACAAAAATATTTATTTATAAAATTTAAAGAGATAGTCCACCCAAATTTTGTTTTTGTTTTTTTGTCATCATTGACATTTACTCAATTCGTTCCAAACCTTTATGACTTTATTTCTTCTGCTGAACACAAAAGTAGATATTTTGAAGAATGTTGTTAACCAAACGGTTTCGGTTCTATTTGACATTCATTGTATGGACAAAAAATATAGTGGAAATCATTGGGAACCGAAACGATTTGGTTACAGACATTCTTCAAAATATCTTAATTTGTGTTCAGCAGAAGAAAAACTCGTACAGGTTTCGGAACAACATGAGGGTGAGTAAATTGGTGACTGTCATTTTTGGGTGGACTATCCCTTTAACTACTGTTGTACTCCGTAGAAGACAGAAACTCACAGTTTGGAATGACGTGAACAACAATGTTTGGGTGGATTGTTTTTTTTACAATACTGATATGCTTCTTTTTTTCCCTGAAATGTTGAGTTTAGATTTACAAAGCAAAGAACTACTGCAAGGTCATATTGTACGAGTAACCTTTCTTTTAAGAAATATTTTGAAAGCATGCTGGGAAAACATGATTATCATCTCTTACTCATTTCAATTTAATCTCTCTTTTTTTTTCTTCCTGCAGCCAAATACAGAGAAGAGTTCAAACTCATCATTGATAGAATTGCTGTGGTGAAATCTGAGAACGTGAGTACACGTGTTGTCAGATCATTATTGCAGAGTTTAAACTAATTAACTCCTCCCTCTGTCTCATTAAATAATCGTTAGTGCATTGTTGTGTTTGTAATGCGATCGTGTTTATTCCCTGTCCCTGAAGAATAGTCGCACAGGTCTCTATTCCCACAGTGATTCATTAGTTACTCTGTGACTGGGATAGGCCTCATTTTCTCACATCAGTGTTATACCCCACACCCTTATGATCATGGACCATTGTCCTAGACGTGTACTTCCCCTCGCAAGAGATCCTTTTCCATCTGATATGAAAATCCCCTTTTCCAGCCATAAGTGGCATTCAAAAGTTTGGGTTCGGTAAGACTTTGTGGTTTTGAATAGAAGTATCTTATGCTCACCAAGGCTGCAGTTATTTGATCAAAAATACAGTAAACAATTTCTGTTTTATTATACTTTGAAATTTGATTTATTCCTGTGATGCAAAGCTGCATTTTCAGCATCATTACTCCAGTCTTTAGTGTCACATGATCCTTTCAGACATCATTCTAATATGCGGATTTGCTGCTCAAGAAACATTTCCTATTATTATCTATGTTGAAAACAGTTGTGCTGCTTCATATTTTTTGTGGAAAATGTGTTAAATATGTCTTTTAAGATTCTTTGATGAATAGAAAGTTTGAAAAACAGTTCAAAATCTTTTGTAACATTAGAAATATCTTTAATGCCACTTTTGATCAATTTAATAGGTGTCTGCTGAATTACTTGATTGATGCACTATTATTTGTATTATGATTGTGCTAAAGACACCAAAAATAAACACTTTTATCATCATTTATTCACCTTAACATTGTTCCAAATCCGTATGACTTGCTTCCTTCTGTGGAGATATTTTGCAAGTGTCCAAGGTTCTCTTTTTCATATCATAAAATCATTTTATTTCCTCAAAAAACATGCTCTATAATGCTATTAGTCTTCTGAAGGAGAGCTTTGGACTTTCGACAAAATATTTAATTTTGTGCTAAATTGTAAATTGAAGTCATTTTCATTTTTGGTTTACAATTTTTTTTAAATAACAGTTTGGAGGTAATGGGTCCTTTTTTTATTTCAGGGAGAGAAATATCTCATTCTGAAGAAGAAGTATAGACAACTAAAACAAGAGCGAGAGCCTTGCGCTGGGGAATCAATCAAGCAGGTTCATCCCAACCCACAAAATGAGCTCCGGGTCTCTAATCCACGGCAGAACCATAACCCAACAGCCCAGAAACAGCCAGCACTGGTGGCCTGGTGCTCAGGACCCATGATTACAGTCACAGAGGCATCAGAACCGACCCAGACAGATAATGTGAGTGAATCTTGATTGTGATATCCAATCTGTTTCAGGGCTCCAGACTAAAGTTTGAGAGTAGTGGCACCGGTGCCAATAAGTTCTACAGATGGTGGCGCCAGCACCTGATCTGGTATGGCACTTGGGGGGGGGGGAAGAGTTTTATTCATAAAGGTAATTTAATCATAAAATGACTATTGTTTTGCATGAATAAGTGCAGCAACTAATAATATTACATGTTTATTTCTTGTAGCACGTTTGACAGCAAAGCACTGAGCTAGTTGAGATGCAGATACAAATAAACAGGAACATGTAAAAAAAAAAACACATTTTATAGTGGAAAATTTAAATATTCTTTTCATTTTTGGTCATCACATTAAAAATAACATTTAAATTAGATAATATTTATAGCTTTGAAATGCTGGAAAAAGTGAAGCACTTGAAAGTCCTTGAAAAAGGCTTGAATTTTACTCTTAAAAGGCTGTACGAACCCTGAAATGAATCGTTTAAAAACATTCAACTATTTCTGCCACGATACCATACAGTTACAGTTAGCATTACTACATTAAATCCATGACGAATGTTGGTGATTTGTGGAATGAAAAGCCTTATATAACTTGTTTGTTCATGGCAAAAATGTTTTTCCTGGTTTCCATTGGTATTTGAATGCTTCCCACTAGATTTCACAGCGATATTACTGTGGCGAATTCAAATGCTTTTCAAATGTTTTACTGCTCATCACAGCATTAGTAAAATGGGCCTCACAGATCAGTGACCAGCAGCATTGGGGGTGACGCATTACAAGTAACATGCATTACGTAATCAGATTACTTTTTTGACTTAAGTAAAGTAAAATGCATTACTTTATAAATGTTTACATGTGTAATGCTTGTTTGCGTAAACATTTTTCAAACTTCTGAACATCAAGCTTCAGCCAGGTGAGAAAAAGTAACACAAAAGCAATGTAACATTACTTTCCATAAAAACGAAGTAGTTACTAGTAGTAACTAATTACTTTTTAGGGAGTAACACAATAACTTTTTCCCTGGTGACCAGTTTCGTAACATTCATGTTGTCATAAATGACACATCTTGACGTCTTGTGAACAAAAAAAAAACATAATGGAGAAGAGGAAATGAGAAGAACTAAAGAGGAATCTGGCTGAGTAAGTTGACCGCAGTATTTCAGTAATATTTCGTGATGTGACGTAATTAAACATAATATTTAAAGCTCTGCTTTCCAAATAAGTGAGTTATTATTGTCCAAGTATGTGTCATAGTCTCAGGAAGACAGCATGAAATGTTCGCATCAACTAAAGAGCATCATAATATAAAACTCTTGTGAAATTCAGGTCTTTATTAATCATTTTCCTGGATATCACCCAGAATCCAGTGTTTTCCTCAGACTGTTTGCTAAAGCTTTTTTAGCTGGATTAAAGAAACAGCTGGTGATAAGAGAAAGCTTGTCAAAAGCAGATAACACTGTTTCAGTTGCCTTATCTTTAGCTGTAGGACTTCAGCTGTTAAAAGCATTATTTTGAACCTCATATTGAGACTTACGGCAAGGGAGAGTATCGTAAGCATGTACAATTGAATTTTTGGAATGATTAATGGCTATTTGTTTTGCTTGGTTTCAAGATCATCTTCATATCATCTTTGAAGCCTTGAAGCATCTTTAGATCATATTTCGAAACTTGCATCTCCATTGACCTTAACAAAACAACTACTGGGTCTGTGCACAATGTCATTGAGTGTATAGGTTAAAGAATTTGCATATATATAGCAAAACATTCACATTGCAACACTGTCAGTATGATTTATATGTGAAAATTACTTAAAAGTGGGATATATCTCTTTATAAAGGTAAACATCTTAAGCATAGCTATTATGAGAATCGATGACAGGGTTGTTATAGTTAACTAAAAGTAAAACTATTAAAAACATTGTTGTTAATTGAAAAAAAGCCTAAAAATATGAATATTAGATGAAAAAAGAATGAAATGTTGCCTTGGCACAAGTGCTAAAATTACTACTAAAAAAACTAAATGATATAATACATGAAACCAAATAGTTAAAAAACAACAACCAAAAAAAACAAAACCCACATGACGAATTTATTAAATTAAAATTAAAATATAAAAATAAATCTAATTCAAAATATGAATAAAAACTATGACAGCATATAAATGATACTTAAATAAATATTACTGGTCGACGAGTGGCAGTTTCACCCATGCATGGAGCGCATAAGTTCAACACACAATAGTGTGAATTTCCTGTCAGCACTTATTTCAGCCACATTGAAATTGTGTCTAGAAAACTGTTAAACAGACAAACTGTATGAAAGTTCCTGCATTTATCTCTGGGCAATGAAATACCATCTATAGTTTGGCTTTCCTCATCTCAGAATAAAGAGTGGATGTCTTCTATAGATGTCTACTGAGAATGCATTCGTACTGTGGCTTAGAGAGCTCAACGTGCTGCTACTGAAGACATGCAAAATAGAAAAACACCAGCAAATTAAGAAAACATCTTCATCAGTTTGACTACACACGTGCTGCAAATACTCACAATGCAACCAAATACAGAAACGCATTGCAAAAATTCACAATGCAACCAAAATGCACTACAAATACTCAAAACTAAACCAAATACAGAAACGCATTGCAAAAGTTCACGACGCAGCCAAATACAGAAATGAGTTACAAGTACTCACAACGCAGCCAAATACAGAAACACACTGCAAAAGTTCACAACTCAACCAAATACAGAAATGCGCTGCAATTACTCACAACTAAACCAAATACAGAAACGCAATGCATATATTCGCAACGCAACCAAATACAGAAACGTGCTACAAATACTCACAATGCAACCAAATACAGAAACGCATTGCAAAAGTTCACAATGCAACCAAATTGTTGTCAGTGGTGTTGTTGATGACCTGAAAAGTTTTTTGCGTTTATTTTAACATCCTAATCGTATGTACATTGTGAGTATTTGCAGCACATGTGTTGATCAAGTTGTTTTCTTAATTTGCTAGTGTTTTTCTATTTGCATGCCTTTTCTTCAGTTGCAGCATGTTGAGCTCTCTCAGCCACCGTACTTTTGGCCCATGAACTTGATGTTTTGTCAGCATCAGCTGATTTGAGTGCAGTGAAGTGAACCTTCCCAAGTGATCTTAGTGAAACTTCTCCTTTTCTTGTGATCAGCAGTCAGACAGCACCCTCTCACCGCCAGCAGAGGCAGAGAAACCAGAGCATCTGACGGAGGAGCTTTCAGCGTCAGACAGAGAAGATGAACTCGACAAGGATTCGGGGTCAAAGGTTAGAGCCAAGTAGCTCAAGTATCCTTATCTGTTTTTAATTGATCACAGACTATTTAAGATGTTTGGTTTGCTTTGTCTGAAAAAGAAGAACTGGTAATGATCTTAGATCAAGCACTGAACATAGAAGGCACAGGATGTATTAGTTTAATACTTTTAAAAATGCATAAAATGCATTTCATACAGACAATGACTTCTACATACTTGTTTCGTGATTTAACATGATTCAGATGTCTTAACTTATTTTAATGTTTTATCTTAAAAGAAATATTTCTAGGAGGCTTTACCATCTTTAATAAAAGTAGTAGTAAAATTATTTTTCTAATTTCTTAATATACTAGTATACTATAATATTTAAAATACAGTAAATACAAATATATAAAGTAATTTGGCATCATATTTTATTATTGTCTTAAAAAATAACAATTGCAGCAGTTTTATTTTAAAATAAGAACATTTAAAAACTTCCAAATGTCTGTTAAATTAAAGTTTCATGAAAGTGTTGTGCTGTCAACATGCAAGAAGCCCTCTTGTTGTTATGTGACAAGACCACAAAAACTGGAAATGACATCACAAAGATGCTGATTTACACTGATATAGTCTACATCCGCCATGTTATCATTATCATGTGACCGACCAGCGTCAGTCGCTTCACTGCCATCCTCTCTAGTGGCCTCATGGGATAGGAAAGTGTCCATCATATGCACACTTCAATCTCGCCGGAAGTAGTAGGTCATCCGGGTACTCTTCACCTACTTTTTTATGAGTACTGTGAATTCAGACACACTTCTTTTGTCACATACTGTTTTTTACCTACTATGTAGTAGGGAAGTATGCGATTTCAGTTGCTGCCATTTAGATCAGTGTTGCCCACGGTAGACGGTTGCTGACTTCAGAACCGTGTACTTGCATACTATTCTTACTATTTCTGCCATAGAAAGATATGGTAAAAGTAGCATGAGTAGTATATTAGTATGTGCTTCCGAATTCAAGCTTTTTTAAAATATTCAGATTCAAATTCAGCTTGTCAAATTGTGAAACCCCAAGAAAACGTCATGATATTGATGATTTAAAAGAAAAGGTATTGAAAATATTTGAGAACTCTTTTGAAAATGATGACAGTAATGTGTACTCGCACAGGGTGTTGAATGTTATAACTTTATATTTGATTATTACACCCCTTCGAAACTTTTTTGAAATGTTTTCGATAACATGAAACCAGTATGACGCCACATCAATATTACATGAAAATTACATTTATAAGAACTTAGTACATTCTACATTTTTTTAAAAATATATTTTTCCTTAAGATAAACTTATTTTTTGTCATTGCTCTTATTTGCTCATCCTCATTTGTCATTCACTGAAAAGCTGGCACAGTAATTCACCACAAGAGCACCACAAACAAGCTGCTCATTTGATATCTGTAATATTACGACTTACCAAAAGGTGGCGCCAGAATAATTAGCTGGATTTGAGAGGCCATATTTCAGCCAGGGGTGACAGCATGAAAGACACGTTCATTTACATTTGAATTAAGCTTTCTATTGTTGTGCAAAACAGCAACATGCTCCACCTCATTATAGAGAAAAGTATCATCTGTGCCCTCCAAACATTTGTATGCAGATCAATCTGAGATGCGGCTAGATAAAGGCCAATGTTTTATTACGGCATAATGTTGGAACATGAGATTTGATGCTTTATTTTGATGCGTATTATTATTTTATTAATCATATTGAGTCTTTTTATATTTTGCTCTTAGAGCTTTAAGACATTGAAGGTTTTGTTTTCGCATTAAACGCTTCTCTTTCAACCACAACACTTGCAAACTTGATTCACACTTGAAAGCTCTTCACGCCCGAAAGCTCTTTCCAAGAAGCGAGACAAAACTGAAGAGTCCTTCTTAAGAATTATTAATGTCATGCACTGAAGCTGAAATCATCTGCATAAAATATGGTTACATATTTTAATATTTTACAATGTAACAAATCTCTTTTGTTGTTGTATCCATTAGTGCGTTCGGGTTACGCTACTGTGATTATTGCTTACCTTTCTGGTTGATTTTTTGGATGGAAAAATAATAATAATTTTGCATGCAATTATTTAGTCACTCATATGCCCGGTCACATTCTTTTCATTCTTGTTTTAAAAAGGAAATATGTCTGGCTTAGTTCCTGTTTAAGCACAGGGAAACAAATATTGCTTGCAGTCTTTAGGAAAAGAGGCCTTGTTAGTGTAGCCTATATGAAAGAGCTCAAGTGTTTTCCCACTGTCCGATCGGACACTCCATCGCTGTCCTGAGAACAATTAGCGAGCGCTTGCACTGCAAAAATGACCCAACCGCTCCATTTTCCCTCTCATTAATCAGCGTGACTGACACTTTGGTACATAAAGAGAAATTCACCTTCTCTTTGGCTCACAAAGCGAGTGGATTCTGGTAAAACAGCGTACGATAAAAAAAGCAAAAGACATAGTTAGGGAAATTTGGCTAAGCTAATCGTTCACCTCTGGCTCTCACGGGTTTAAAGCATTTTTTAATGGTTGTGTGAACCTGAGAAGAGGTCAAATTGGAGGAATTATCCTTTGTTTATACCGTCCTTCCATTTCAATGAGCCGATTTGTTGTGTTTTTGAGGTTAACGTCCCTGGAAGTTTTGTTTCTAGTATTCAGTGTAAGTCTGCGTACTGATAAATAGAGCAACATTATGGGTGTGTTTCCTGTATTTGCTGTGTTAACTGCATCTTTGTTGGGGCCTATTAATGTCTTTGTGGGCTGTTTACCTTGTTTATTTGCTACCAAAGTTGTTTCATTCTTGACAGCGCTGGGTTTCCCTCCCCTCATATCTTAAGTACAGAACAGGAAGAGGAAGCACGTGGCTGCCGAACCCAAACGCCCACTCTAGCATCTCAGATTATTTATGTTACTAACTGTACAGTTTCACACTGACGACTCCGTGTTCCAGGTGATACTTCCAGGTGGTTTTGTGAGTGATTTCAATCGTCTCATATCCTGTTTCTTTCCCAGAGTGAATCTGAGCAGGATGAGGATTGCGGGGGCAGTTTGGGATCCACCGCTGTGGCTGTGAGTATAATAAATCATACACACATTAGAAGAAACATTTATTATGATATAGTTACAGTAAAATATCTATTGTTTCTGTAGTTACTGTTGCTACAATAAAACTGTGTTTTTTTTATCCACCACTGTCATCAATTAAACCTCAAAACAATTGCTAGACTGTCTTTAAGAGATCCAATATTAATTTATCAGTATTGTGACAGTGAAAAAAAAAAGGGGATTTTGTGCCCTTAAGACACTTAACCTCAGATTACACTAAGTTTCTCCCTGTAAGAATTACTGTCAGTTGCATAGGATAAAAGCATCTCCTAATTATTATTTACTTATTTTTTTGGTGGAATCAAATTTTGAATTATGTGGACTTTCTGAAGGTTACTTGGTTAGAAGGCATTTACTAGGACAATACACTACCATGTAAAAGTTTGAGGTTATTTGAATACTTTTATTTAGTATAAGGACACATTATATTAATCAAAAGTGACAGTAAAGACATAATGTCACATATAATGTTACAAAATATTTGTATGCTTTTATCTTTCCACTCAAATCATTTAATACATTAAACATTTCATCAGACATAATATTTTTCCTAATTTCTTTTCACTTTTTCTTCTTCTACTTTCTTTTCATTTCTTTTGTGATAATACCCACCACCAAAACATAAAAAAGCACATAGATAAATGTTACAAAAGATTTATGTTTCAAATAAATGCTTTTTTGCCATCAAAGAATCCTGAAAAAATGTATCATGGCTTCCAAAAAGATATTAACTGATTTCAACCTTGATAATAATAATAATAAATGTTTCTTGAGTATCAAATCAGCATATTAGGATGATTTCTGAAGGATCATGTGACTCGCAAGACTGTAGTAATGATGCTGAAAATTCACATTTGATCGCAGGAATAAATTATATTTTATAATATATTATTCAAACAGTTATTTTAAATCGTGATAATATTCACAATATTCTTGTTTTTACTGTATTTTGATCAAATAAATGCAGCCTTGGTGAGCGTTAGAGACAAAAACATAAAACATCTTTAAAAACACAAACTTTTGAACTGTAGTGTAAATGTAACTAGAAATGGGAATATGAGTAAGATACTGAATATATATATATAAAAAACAATTCAGTGTAATTTCAATAATGTAAATGGCTTCTCTTGTTTATTTCGTTCATAGCTGGATCCTCTTGAGAAAGAGTGGATCTTCTCGGCAGCAAGTGGCAAACTGTCTCATCTCATTCAGCTCCTGAAACAAGACTCTTCTCTGGCCAATAAAAAGGTGAAGAGAGCTTTATATTCTCTCCTAAAATGTCCTGTGTCGTATAATGTGTCGCTTTCCGCTTGAATGCATAAATGCCTTATATATTTAGAATGCATGCATCTCATATCATGAACTCACTTTTAATAATTAATGTTTCTTGGTCTTTTCACATGCTCGGAACAAACCAGGACTTTACCTCAGTAAGTTTGCAACCAATCATACAACACTACACTTACTCTACCAGCTAAAAGTTTGGGAATGCATGCTTAAATTAATGCTTCTCATGATATTAAAAACTTCATTATATGATCTAATTATATATATATATAAATATATATATATATATATATATATATATATATATATGTGTGTGTGTATATATATATACAGGGTTTAAATTGGGATTTATTATGTGGGGGTGCTCTCCCTAGGGGGGTCGGGGGGCATGCCCCCCCGGGATTTTTTTTTTTGAAAAATAAACCATTAAATAGCACTTTCTGGAGAGTTTTGTGCAAAGAAATGGAGAAATTGAGTATTACATGATATGTGAAAAACTGCAAGGTTAAGAGCATTTACTTTGCAACAGGTATTAGGACATTTAGCATTTACATTACTGTTAATCAGTCATCACTTGATTACACGTTGTATTACCTTGTTATGATATAGTGACCCATACAATGTGCCAAACATAATGTGCCACATGGAGAGACAGTGCAGCATATGACAGTAGCAACAGCTGAGAAGATTTGGGTCTGTGGTGACCAGGTCCACCTCATACAAACTTCCTTCTCCCATTCTCTCTCTTTACTACGACAACACACACACACACACACACACACACACACACACACACACACACACACAGTAACTTAGGTCTAGCAAGTCTTATATTTCTGTAATTCACACAGATCAAATACAAATATGCTGACTGAATAGATTGCTAGTTTATTTTAAGTAGCCAGCTAACGTTAAATTAGCAGTTCTCTTGGCAGTTTGCTGATAATCCGGTATCTGAAGTAAAATGCTCAAAACATCTCCTGAGAAAAATCACATGGTCAACCTAGTCCTGGTTATTTAATTTTGATTTAGTCTTACCGGTATTTTCCTTGTCATTCAAGGCCAGGGGACTTTTTTTTTGACATTTCTGGAACATCCACATCTCGCGCAACCACGGTCTCCCAGGAACATTCATTATTGCTGCGTACATTTATCCGTGTCAGATGCGCATGCGCGAGCGGTGCGCGATCATGGTCGACTGACAACGAGATTAAGCAGCTGAACAAAAATACGGCCGTGTTCCGATTGTTCTCATCCCAGCTCCGCCAAGACAAAAT
The DNA here is from genome assembly GCA_029959095.1 of Rhinichthys osculus. Taxonomy (NCBI): domain Eukaryota; kingdom Metazoa; phylum Chordata; class Actinopteri; order Cypriniformes; family Leuciscidae; genus Rhinichthys; species Rhinichthys osculus. The sequence continues at coordinate 8,212,588 of JARWKJ010000021.1, read as the reverse complement.
AGACATGCCATTTCAAAAATCTTTCATTTATTGTCAGAAATATGTTTTCAAAAGCATCACTTTCATCAAATTGTATGTGACATAATTTCCAGTAGGCAACTGACTGCAAACGAGCAGGCTTATGTGCCGGGGCTGAGCCCCGGAGAGCCCCGGCCTAATTTAACCACTGTATATATATATATATACACTCACCGGCCACTTTATTAGGTACACCTGTCCAACTGCTCATTAACACTTAATTTCTAAGCAGCCAATCACATGGCGGCAACTCAGTGCATTTAGGCATGTAGACATGGTCAAGACAATCTCCTGCCGTTCAAACCGAGCATCAGTATGGGGAAGAAAGGTGATTTGAGTGACTTTGAACGTGGCATGATTGTTGGTGCCAGAAGGGCTGGTCTGAGTATTTCAGAAACTGCTAATCTACTGGGATTTTCACGCACAACCATCTCTAGGGTTTACAGAGAATGGTCCGAAAAAGAAAAAACATCCAGTGAGCGGCAGTTCTATGGGCGGAAATGCCTTGTTGATGCCAGAGGTCAGAGGAGAATGGCCAGACTGGTTCGAGCTGATAGAAGGGCAACAGTGACTGAAATAACCACTCGTTACAACCGAGGTATGCAGCAAAGCATTTGTGAAGCCACAACACGCACAACCTTGAGGCGGATGGGCTACAACAGCAGAAGACTCCACCGGGTACCACTCATCTCCACTACAAATAGGAAAAAGAGGCTACAATTTGCAAGAGCTCCCCAAAATTGAACAGTTGAAGACTGGAAAAATGTTGCCTGGTCTGATGAGTCTCGATTTCTGTTGAGACATTCAGATGGTAGAGTCAGAATTTGGCGTAAACAGAATGAGAACATGGAACCATCATGCCTTGTTACCACTGTGCAGGCTGGTGGTGGTGGTGTAATGGTGTGGGGGATGTTTTCCTGGCACACTTTAGGCCCCTTAGTGCCAATTGGGCATCGTTTAAATGCCACGGCCTACCTGAGCATTGTTTCTGACCATGTCCATCCCTTTATGGCCACCATGTACCCATCCTCTGATGGCTACTTCCACCATGTCACAAAGCTCTAATCATTTCAAATTGGTTTCTTGAACATGACAATGAGTTCACTGTACTAAAATGGCCTCCACAGTCACCAGATCTCAACCCAATAGAGCGTCTTTGGGATGTGGTGGAACGGGAGATTCGCATCATGGATGTGCAGCCGACAAATCTGCGGCAACTGTGTGATGCCATCATGTCAATATGGACCAAACTCCCTGAGGAATGCTTCCAGCACCTTGTTGAATCTATGCCACGAAGAATTGAGGCAGTTCTGAAGGCAAAAGGGGGTCCAACCCGTTACTAGCATGGGGTACCTAATAAAGTGGCCGGTGAGTGTATATATATATATACACACACACACACACACATACACACACACACACACACACACATATATATATATATTTCTGCTTCAATACTGTTTTAAATGCATCCTAGGATGCAGCTCGTATTTAAAAAAAAAAGATGTTATCAATACATACATTTGTGATATTTCTAGGTTTTAATGACTTGACTAATCTTCTAAAATTTCAGATGTGAAAAATGTTATCAATAATAATAATAATGAGTAGATGTGTCCAAACCTGACTGGTAGCGTACACAAGATCAAAACCTCTACAAGTATTTAGTGAAACCTAATTTTGTGATTGTACAACAAATTGTTCATTAATGGGGTTTTCTCTCTCTCTCTCTCTTTTTAAATTCTCCTGGATTTGTCTTCTAAAAGGGGGTGAGTTAAATTTTTTGTCGTCTTCCTTTTTTTAGTGTTGGGGAAACTGTTATATAGTTTTCCAATGCCAGGATCACTTTCAATCATATTTTACTACTTGTTGGAAAAGCTACATATATGTATGAAATAAAAATATAGTTAGTTCCTCCTCAACACGGTCTTTTTTTAAGCATCATTGCTTCAGTTCATTCGTGATGATCGGTGAGTCCGTTACAGTGCATGTGAATGTTTGCCAGCGCAGTGAGCAGCGTGTCGGCGGCGTACATGGTTATGGACCGCTGATTCCTTGTGGCTCCTCGCAAGGTTACCGACTTTCCACAGTTTCCACTCTCGTACCCAGGTGCAACACAGACCAAAGAGCAAAGCTCAACCCCAATCATGCATTTCAAAGGCTTATTTTCAGAAGGATTATGAAAGATAGCTTTTTAGCTCCTTCACCCCCCCAAAAACAAGCTCAAATCCTTTTATTTGTCCCCCCTGTGCGCTTAAGAGCTTTGAGTCGGTGTTTGTGGTCGCTGCCTGGGCCGGAGTTCTCACACTGTCCTGTGTGTCAGACCACCTTCTAAGAACCTCTAAGCCCTTCGCCTTCCCCGCGCAGACAAGATACAACGGCGGCCATTGAAGTGCGGGAAGATTAGGGCTCACCTCAAAGACTTCAACCACTTAAAGATAATCTGAAAGTAATAGAGCAGGCTGGGATTAATTGGAGAACAATCACCGCCATGTCCCCAGGAAGGTGGTATGTCTGACCCCCAGGTGGCTTTGATGCCCCCCTTCCTGAACCAAGAGGCATGCCAAGTGAGCCACCTCTTCTTGACTTGGTACAGGGCGACCGCGCTTGCGAGACGTCGGTTTAAGAGGTCATCCGACTTCTTTTCTGGCATTTTGCCTTCTACCACTGTAAGAGAAAACTCAAAAACTTTGCGTTAAATGCCCCGATATACAAAACAAAGTTCGGTTGGAGTTTGTTTCTGAAGTTCGAAGCAGCTTTCCAAAGCGAACTTTCAGGTAAAATTCGCTCTGGCTGGTAAACGCCTTCAAACTACTATTGGTCCATGGCGATTATGTAATAGATGGGTGTGGCTCTGAGGCTCCGCCCTCTTTGTCGTGGAAGTGTTCTCCAGTTCATCTCTTCTGTTTAGTCTATTGAGCTCAGACGTCCGCAAGTGAAAACATGAACACTTTAGAGCTGCTTTATAGTAGAAATTGAAGTTGTAATTCTAAATGAAAGAGACACTGACACTGTTTTTTTTTATGTTTAATGCTGTGAAGCTGCTTGCTTTTAAGCAATACATTGTATAAAGTGCTATATAAATAAACGTGACGTGACGTGGCTTTACTGGAGTGCCAAATTGTAGAGATCGTGCAAACATATCCACATCACTATGATCAGATGCTTTCTTAACTGCTGTTTTCTCACCACTGTCATTTTTGTTGTTGAGAGGAAAGCGAGCAGCACATATTGACATATTCATGTAAACTGATCCCAAAAGCGTGGACTACGTTGGGATGTTCGCTAACTGTATACTGACTTTTTACCCTTAACCGAAAAAGTAAAACCCACTTTGCTGCTAGTATCATGGGCTTTGCTTGCTCAACTTATGAAGAAATTGTTGTACCAACTTAATTAAAGTGGGTCTATGCTTTCGTCTAACACAATATAGTAAGTTCTATAAACTCAAAATTAATGTTTTTTTTTATTTGTAGATCCATGTTCAATCAGCTTGCATTTTAAGTTATACATTGACATTATATAATAGTAATATAGAACTTTGTGTGTATCAGTTTTTTGAACAAACTGAAAAGGTTATACAGAATTACTTCTATACGCCAAAGCAAGTTGTGTATATGTGCTGACAAAATATAATCAAAAACACTACATAGAGCGAAAACATCTATTATTTCTGAATAACAAATTTGTCATCATAAATCCCCATGCTTTGACCAAAAATACAAATTATTAAAGTGCATCAACAGTGATCAACCTGAGCATTAGATCTTAATGTTTAATCATTTAAGTTGGTCCAACTAAATGGCCAAAGAGATTACTTTGATTAACATTTTGTGTAGTCAACTTTTTCTACATTCGATAGTAGAGTTTGTCTCACAAAACAAAAGTTTTTTTTACAGTGTAGCTGTCAAAGATGCTCATTTTTTGCTGTCCTGGATCTTTTCTGACACCTCTATTGTTTAAGTCTTAAGTTTTAAGTAGCTAAGCTTTGCCTTTAGCCTCTCGGTCGCTAAAGTTACACATCACCCCGAGCCCGTAACCCGACACAACACGCATTATCTCTGTTTTCCTTTCACACGTTGGAAGCTCCTTTGGGGGAAAATTCCAATTCAACCTCTCGCAGTGAAGCCCATAAATAAACAGTCGCGATCTCAGATGCAATGTAAACACTGCTTCCTTTGAGCCACTCGAGCAGGACCGCTCGCTTTCTGTCCACCAACAAGATAAGTGTAAATGAAAAGCCACCTGTGCGCTCATCTCTCTCTTTTTTTTTTTTTTGTCTCTTTCTCCAACATGTCATCCTCTCCTGATGCCTCCCGGACTTCCTCCTTTCCCAGTTTGTGAGTACATCATTTATCCATCTCTCTTCTTTAAAAGCCGCAGTGAATATGTCTCTTTTGGTAATCATCACAAAGGTGCTATTTGGTTAGTGAGAGTTGAGGGATCCCCGCCAGGCCAAAACAGGAACCTGAGGAACAAGGGTAGGAGACGTCACATCCTGTTGACCGTCGTCCGTCACGCCGAGCCTCCATGAGACCTGTCGGGCTGTCAGTCAAGCATGTGTGCCAGCCAATCCATCTCAAGGGTGCGACAGTGGAAACAATAGAGCGGCTGATAGGGGAACCAGACTTCATCTATCACAATATGTCCTGCGAGCCGGACTGGAAACACCTACAGTAGACAGGACCCTCCCTTTAGTACAGAACATGTGCTTAAGAATACACAATAGTGGAGATATGTTGCGTATTGTGTACAGATGAAAACGTGCGCGTACAAAAACATGTGGCATGTGTCACGTGACTTCGGTCAACGTGTAGGACCTAGTTAATAAAAACAATTTTTCGGCCTTTTCTTAAATTTGGTCAGTTACTAAAATCATAGTTGATAGGCGCTGCTTCAGGTTCATATGCTGCCATTTTAAATGTATAGTTTTAAAGAAATTGTTACTTTTATTCAGCAAGGACACATTAATTTGATCAAAATTGACAGTAAATACTTTTATAATGTTACAAAATCTTTTTATTCAAAGAATAATCAGCATATTAGAATGATTTCTGAAGGATCATGTGACACTGAAGACTGGAGGAATGATGCTGAAAATTCAGCTTTGATCACAGGAATAAATTCCATTTTAAAATAGAAAAGCATTATTTTAAACTGTAATAATATTTCATAATATTACTGTTTGTACTGTGTGTTTGATCAAATACATTGAGCTTTGGTGAGCAGAAGATACTTTTTTTTTTTTTTTTTATCTTACCAACTTCAAACTTTTGCACGGTAATGAATGTTACACTGGAAATGGACACTCACTTAGAGCTTATTGCATTGTGGGATACATTGTTCTTTATGAAAATATTCCTAAAATAGCCATGTCATGCAACTAAAAGCATTATGATACATTTATATGTAATATATATATAGTAATATCAGCGGAAATAGCTTGAAGTAAATAAGCAATTATGATTCATATGCAATCAGTGTTAAAATGGTATTTTTCGCAATGCAATAAAATGAGTGAAACAGAACATTTATTGGTAAAATATGTTGGTCAGATAGTTTTATTCTGTGCTTCATATGTTCTACATACAGCATGAATTTCTTATTTATTTTAGAATCTTATTTATTCACTTTTAATTTTTTGTATTCCTTCAATATTCTTTTAAAAGCATCCAAGGATGCAGCTTATGAAATTGGTTGAGAGGTTTGTTTTAACATTCCAGAAACAGAAAAGGCATCAAATGAATGCTTTTAACCTGTTAATGGAGATTATGAGATTGCCTTTTGTCTAACTTTATCTCTGTTTTGAATAATCTTTTCAGCAACAGAAAATTCTGCGGTAAATAATGTAGGCTAGAACTGGATTTGATTGGATTGTGAACATCCAGCTGTGATTTCTCCTCCCCCACGTGACCCATCTTACATCAGCAGAAAAGTTTTAAAAAAGCATTTCAGATGCAGAGAAAAGTTTACATTTTGATGCTGTTTGATATCTTTTTTCTTCAGAATAATTTCCACTGAAACATTGTGAACAGCACCACCACATTAAAGCAGTTGATTTTGATATGTGAAGAGTTCTGATAAAGGAGGTGTGTCGCTCAGGCTGAGATCAATAGACATCACCTCCGTGTCTGAGAGTGTCGGGCGTTTAGAAGCTCCAGCATCTGAGCTTGTGTGTGGTGTGCGGCCCCTTCTCCTCTTGACAGGCCTTGTCAACAGGCTGATGCCTGGGTGGGTCCTCCATCAGAGGGTCATACCAACATCATCAATCTTGCACCCCGTGACAGGCCTGTGCTCCCCCCGCAGTGGGCACACTGGTTTGTTGTTTTGTAATTAGACCGCCATTAGATGGCAGGAAACCGTCCCCTCCACACCCTCTGTGCACAGCTGGGGCCCGCTGGCAGCCTATGGGAGCCACGGGTCGCTCCACCGCGTGGCGTTAGGGGGGTGGGGATCTACCTAGTGGGAGAGAATGAACATGCGGAGTGTAAATGATGTATTACAAGATGAATCAGATGGGTTGACGATCATGTACTAGCTCAAACAAGCTGGTCAAACAACCAATATGAGGATTCAGATTGACCGTGATGACCAAAAGTCTAAGACCACAAAAAAAAAAAATATATATATATATATAAAATATATATATATAAGAGTTTAATCCTAAAACTGTTTAATCATTCTGTCAATTTTTAAACAATTTGAAAAATGATTGATTAACAAATGATATATATATATTTTTTAAATTAAAACATATGAGAATTATGTAGTGACCAAAAAAATGTTAAACCAATCCTTTCAAACTATTTCATGAGCTGCACCCTGGGATGCTTTTAGAACGATTTTAAAGGAGTTAAAAAATAAATAAAATAAAAAAGTGAAGTGATTTGAATTGAGTGAATAAGTAAAATGAATAAATATAAAAAAAAAAACTAAAAAAAAAAGATTGAAATAAAGTAAAATAAATAAATATTAAAATAAAAAGTAACAAATAAATTTAATGAATAAATAATATTAGAAGGAATATTAGGATTCGGCACAATTTCTAGTTTAGATTTAATGATTAAAATGAATAATTGAAAGAATAAATAAAATAAATATTAAAATCTATAAATTATGTTTGAAGAAGGAATACGTAAGATTCTGGACCATTGTGATGCATTATCCATTGTAATAAATAATAAAAAGAAATTAATTAATGAATAAATACATTTTATAAAAGGGTAAAATAAATATCAAGATATAGGAAAATAAATATAATAATGAAATAATTATAATTACATGATGATTTTGCACGATTTCTTGGTCAAATGTAAGCAAATTCGTGACACTAACCATGTTATCGGGAGGTCGTAGGTCATACTTTGTACAGGAGAATGTTATTTAAATAGTTATGTTATATTTCATGTATTCATATTTCAATTGTAATGTTTCAATATCTCTTACAGACAGCGCTACACTGGGCTGCGAAACACGGTAAAGAAGATATGACCACAGTGTTGGCGGAAGCAGGAGCTGACATCAATACGAAGGCAGTAAGTACAGATATTACTCCAAAATATATTCATTTTGAGTCAAATACAAAATATGCATATATGCCCACACTCCAATTCATTCATTCTTGTGTCTCTTTTTCTCTCACAGCATGTAAGTACTCCTCACCTTACACTCACCCTGGATGTGACGGCACGCATGGGTTAATGTTTCTCACGTGTGTGTCAAGCTGCCAGAAAGTGTGCGTTTTTCAAATGTCCGCTTCTGACATAACTCCTCTGAAAGGGTATGTGGGTGCCCAGCTGTGCAAATGAATCCAGGCGCTGTTTGAGAATGTCTGTTCATAAATCAAACTCTGTCATGTTAACAGCTTCCCTTAAACAATGTCTTCATGTATTCCAACAGCAGGCTCAGAGCAAAGCAATTTCACTGAATTACCAGGCAATTATGATTCTGTCATTAGATTTTGTTGCTGTAACCTCAGTTAATTTGTGTCCTGTCTTTCTCTCCCCCTCTTCTCTTCTTTCTGTCGCTCTCTGATTCTCTTGTGATATGTTTTTTGTATTATTATTGGGACATGGGCACTAGGGGGTGAGTGTCGAATTTCCCTTCACCCCGTCAGTTTCCTTATCATTTCTGATTTTTGGTGAGATTTATCACTAGAGATATTTAAAATAGAGAACCTTTTTCTGTTTGGGTGAATGTCACACATAACATTATCACTCCAAAATCAAAAGAAAATAGTAAAAATATATTGTATTTAAAGGTACTCTATGTAACTTTTGGACCTCTAGATTTAAAAAAAAAAAAAACTGCATGCATTTTAAGAAAGAACATTGTTTTGGTTGAGGCTGCGGAGCAACTTTACTATATTTATGGATATGACGAGACACGGACGGGCGAGTGATGCATGTACGCAATTTCCCACGATAAACCATCCCAACAGGTCTAAATATAAACGCTTATAATAAGCGTACCATAGTGAATCAGGGTAAGACAAAAACGTTTTATAAGAAGGATTGATGATGTATTGACTATTTAAATTCTGTTCATTTTTAATAATATCCAGGGCTTGACGTTAACACCCACCAACCCGGCAAATGCGGGTGTATTTCAGCAGTGGCGTGTAACGCAGTCACTCCTACTAGCCACTTTGGCGGCTTGAATTTTATATATAATATACATTTTTCAATTGTAGTCTTTTAAAAAGGCATCTGAAATCAACTAAGAGCAACTAAGATTTTTCAATACATATCGATACTGAAATATCTGAAACGCTTCCAATACTCATTTTCCGCAGAAACGATACACGACACCAGCTGAGCTTTCTCTCTCTCTCATCTCTCCGACAGCGAGTTACACACAAACCCGCCTCCCCTCACTCACTCGATTCTTTTGCTCCGGATGAATATTGTTGGATACAGGGCTTGAATTTCGATGTGGGATTGCGCGCATTGCTCATAATTAGACTCATTTCATGCTTACACCCAAAGTGCAGGACATAAAGCCGCTTCTCAGTACTTAATAGTTATTTTTTCGCTGCTTATTGCGCTTAAACAGTCAAAGACACAAAATAATGTTAAAAAGTCGGTCTTGGTGGGTATTCACGTAAACGCAGTCAGTTATGTTTTAAGTGAACGTAAACTGTTGAGAAAGAAAACGCATGTGTAACAGTATATTAGGTGTCAGGTCTTAAAGTGACAGCAGCCTAATATTCCTGCTGCCAAATTGTGAGATAATATTAAAAATATCTATATGGCAGATTTTCCCCATGGTACTGATGTCAAAACTTTGGAAAACCACTAGTCACAGTGGCGAAATCTGTGACAATGAGTAAAATGGGCTAAATTCTCATGAAAATGTCACCGTGCATCTTCATAGTTAAGATAATGGCATTTATTTTTGTAAAATATACACTACCGTTCAAAAGTTTGGGGTCAGTGAGAATTTTATTTTTATTTTTTGGAGGAAAGAAATCAATACTTAATTTGATCGAAAGTGACAGTAAAGACATTTATAATGTTACAAAAGATTCTATTTCAAACAAATGCTGTTCTTTTGAACTTCCTATTCATCAAAGAATCCTAAAAAAAAAAAAAAAAACTGTACAACTGACAGACCAACAACTGTTTCAACATTGATAATAATAATAAATGTTTCTTGAGCATCAAATCCTCATATTATACTGATTTGTGAAGGATCATTTGACACTGAAGACACTGACACTGGTGATGCTGAAAATTCAGCTTTGATCACAGGAATAAATTACACTTTACTATATATTCACACAGAAAACAGCTGATTTACACTGGAATAATATTTAATACTATAACTGATTTTTGTTGTATTTTTAATCAAATAAGCGCAGCCATGGTTAGCAGAAGAGAATTCTTTCAAAAGTATTTAAAATCGTACCGACCCCAAACTTTGGAACGGTAGTGTATATATTTAATTATTTTGATTTTGAGGTGAAATATGATCTAAATGCTCTTGACAGATTCTTATTCTCACAGGGATACACACCTTTACACATTGCAGCACTGCACGGACATCGACATATATTTGACCTGCTGGTTAGGACATATGGTAAGTATTTTCTTCACAAACATTGTTGAAAATAGTCTGTTTTTTAATTCATCTGGTTCATTCAAGAATGAATTCATTTGAAAGCAGACTTCATTTTACATTTACATTTTATTAACATGTCAAATGTTGTTCCAGTAAAGCAAATTCTTCCCGATATATCAGATGAATAATTTACCATATTTCACTGCGTTTGAAGTAACTTTATTGAAATATTTGTGATTTATTTTGTAACTTAATTCGCAAGATATTTTCCCTTTTACAACAATCAACATGTTTGGTTGACATGCAACTATTTATTTTAAAAAACATGCAAGTCAAGAGAGCAAAAAATAATGACGGGTTACATTGTCATTTGCTGTCTTGTTTATCATTTACTTGTTTATTGAACTGTTGTATAAATGCAGTATCACTTGTAATTGTGCTGTTGAACTGAATCTTAACGCTTAATTTGCTCAATTCAACCTTGCTGAAATGTGAACATGTTCACAGGAGCTAAGGAGAACCTGCGGGACTACAGCGGTCGCCTAGCATATCATTACCTCCATTTACGAGATACACGATTAGAAGACCATGAGCTATGTGAGTCAAACTTCATTGTTTTTTATGCATAAATGCACTGTAACATGTGGGTGTTTAGTCCATTCAGACCTGTGGCACATGTGGAACAGCAGCACTGAGGATGTTTTCCACATTAGCGCAGGCATGTGTTTTCTCTGAATCTACGGGGTGCCTCGTGGATCAATTTTAGACTGTTTGTCTTCACCCTATTTGTCCCTCCAGCATGTTATTACATTCACAGTGTGGTCTTCTTCTTAACTCTGCTTTGATGTTTGTCCTCCAAGCTGAAGTCAGCGAGTGCCACAGTCTAACCCAGGCCGGAGAGCGCAGGAACAGGAAGATCACGTCATTATTTCACTCCATGAAGAAGTGGGGATCAGCGGAGGAGCTCGCGGCCGTACCGGAGGAGAGGACCGTTGCTCATCAGCTCATGCTGCCTGCGTTTAGGCCCAGAAAGTTCTCACGGTAGACTGTGTGACGTCCAAACATCTTCAGTCTTTGCTTTAGTGCCAATCGGATGGTTTACAGATGAAAACGCACTTGTTTTCTTTGCTGCTTTTTTCACACAAATAGTATGATGAAGTTACATTGACATTTTAAGTAGCAATTCAGCTTAATAATAGTGTTATGCCACAGCAGAATGTGACATGTTGTAGTGTTGTAGTGTAATGTCTTCTGTTCTCTGCTCTACTACCTGTTCAATTAAGAGGTTAAAGATGTACAACTTTTACTGAGCAATGAAACAATGCATTTTAAATTACCCTACATCGCACGATCCAAAGTTTTTAGCAAGTATGAAGAACTCGGTTTTTACAAAATATGTCAATGCTTTACTCTCTCTCTCTCTCTCTCTCTCTCTCTCTCTCTCTATATATATATATATATATATATATATATATAAACAACTTTTCTCTATTTGCGGATATGATGAGACATGAGACGTGTATGTACACAATTTCCCACGAAAACCCGACAGGTCTAAAATATAAATAGGCTTATAATATGCTTACCATAGTGAATCAGGGTAAAACAAAAACACATTTTGGAAGAAGGATTTATGATTTATTCACTCTTCATTCAATTTTTTTTAATTTTGAACAAAAAAGTTACATAGTGTATGTTTAAGTTCCATCTTGAATATATTCGCCTTATTTTATTTGCCTTATCTTCACCTTACAAAACTTAAAAGTCAGAACCACAGTTTATGGCTGTGTGAGAATGTACCACAAATACCCTATTTTCATATTGTGTGTGTATATATAGCATATAAATAAACAATATAAAATTATTTTTTAAAAATTCAGTTTACATTAAAGCAAAAAAAAAAAAAACCTGTTTTAATTATCTTTCAACAAAATGTAATGACTTGCTCTACCTTTTGAAATATCTTTTCTGTTATGATGATGTTTCAACAAAATGTAATGACTTGCTCTATCTTTTGAAAAATCATTTTTGTGATGATGATGTAACCAAGGCTCTGTGGGCCCTGAAAAATAATATCAGCCAATAATATCCCAGCCAAGTATTTTACAATTCGATCTAATCCCTATGAAAATTGATTTCCCAATTATTTAAATGTATAATTTTATACATTTTAAATCCTTTGCTAAAGCCGTTTCTTTTTTTTTTGCTGTTTCTGTCTCTAACTTTGTTTTTAGCCTATTTTTATGTTACATTTCTTTTGCATTCCAAAGGGGTGATGTTGAGTAAATCTGCTAGTTTGTGCCTTAAGTCTGATGGTGTCTTTCATGTTACCTGAATGTTTATTTGCATAATGTAAATTATTTTCTCTTATATAAAAGGACAAATAAATTGTACTTTGGATAACGGGTGCTTTTTTTCCCCCCCTGTTCATTATTATGTGATTTTCCTCTAATTGTTACAAGCTCCCCCCCCCCATAAAGTTCACACATCTGAAGTGTTGAGCTCCAGTCTCCCACCTTTCCTCTGGGCTCTTCCCATAATCTAGCATGCCGGCTCTTTCATCACTCTCGTGGATCACCCTAACAAGATTACACCCTATCAGATCTTCCACCTCAGTCACGATCCCCTTCCCTCGCACCTTCCCAGCGACACCCGAGAAAGAAGAAGAAGAAGAATAAAAAACAGTTCCTCGGTTCTTTTCTCCTCTCCTCCTTTGATTCCCATCTCTCGCTCTGCGTTGAGCTCCCCAGATGGAGCAAATATGGGCCCTGGCGGCCCTCCGTAAGGTCCTGAGCCCTTAATTCCAGCTTAGTCGCAAAAGGCCAGCGCTTGCTTTCGGGTTTTGGGTATCACAGAAGTGAGAGGGAAGACAGGCAAGTGATTTTGTGCTAGCTCTTTCCTATAGGGCATGGGGGTGTTTGAAGGATAAGAGGAACTTGCTGTAATAGATACTTATCTGACTGCCCCGCAGTCCTCAAACACGCTGCTCCTCTGAAGAGATTAGAACCCAGGGAGGGCACATTAGCTCTAATCCCGTGCTTTGAGGGCTCTGCCCCACCCCACGCCCCACTTATTCTTGCCCCTTCTGTTGCAGGGGGATACCTTGTATCTGGCCCATGTGTAAGGGGAGCCTGTGGCTACACAGGAGGGGGGTGGAGGGTGTGTGTGTGTGTCTGCGTATGCGGTGAAAAGCACGGAGAGGCCTCTACTGCTGTGTAACTGATTCCCAGCTCTCTGAAGAGATTAGGCGCTACATTGTTGGTTTGGTTGCTCATTTCCATCTGAGGGCCGCTCCCCCTGCGGTTAAGGGCCGCCATTGTGCCGGGGAGGGGGAACTGAAACCAGCAGCTCAAGGCCTCCAGCTTCCTTGTAGTCTTTGTTTTACAAATGACCCAAAATGTAGATGTCATGTCACAGATGCCTTACAAGCACACCAGGTATTGATTGTGAGGAGAGAACAGCCGCATAAGGAGTGCATTTGTTAAGCGAGTCTCGCTTCCGCGCGCTGATACCGCATGAGTTTCCTCAGCTTTCTGATCACTAATCATCAATCATGCTCAATCTATACAGATGATTCATTTTGGATATATATATGGGGCAGAGCCCTCATTTGACTATCTGTCTTTTCATATTTCTGTCTATATTTCTGTTTATATGTCTATCTGCCTGTCTAATACATTTCGATCTATCTGCCTGTATTTCTGTCTAGCTTTTTATATGTCTGTCTATCATTCTGTAGTTGTGTCTATGCTTATATTCTGTGCTCCTGACTATCTGTCCTATACATTTTGATCGATCTGCCTATATTTCTGTATGCCTGTCTATCTGACTATATAAATATATCAATCTGTCTGTCTCTATCAATCATAATACATTTTAAAACCTGTAATTCTGTCTATGCTTATATTCTGTTCTTATGTCTGTCTGTCTAAAACATTTTGATGTATCCATCTGTCTGCTTGTCTACCTGTCTTATATAGTAATAGATTTTGATCTATCTGTCCATCTATGCCTATTTCTTTCTGTCTATCTGACTATTTTTTCCTTCCTTGTCTGTCTGTCTAATACATTTTGATATATCCGTCTTTCTCTCTGTCTGTCTTTCTCTCTGAGTATGTCTATCTCTATCTGTCTAATACATTTTGTTTTTGATCTGTCTCTATCTTTCTATCTATCTATCATGTAGTTTATCGTTCTATATATCTATCTATCTGTCTATCTATCTATCTATCTATCTATCTATCTATCTATCTATCTATCTGTCTGTCTATCTATCTATCTGTATGTCTATCTATCTGTATGTCTATCTATCTGTCTATCTATCTATCTGTATGTCTATCTACCTATCTATCATGCAGTTTATCGTTCAGTCTATCTATCTGTTTGTCTATCTATCTATCTATCATGGAGTTTATCGTTCAGTCTATCTATCTGTATGTTTATCTATCTATCATGTATTTTATCGTTCTATCTATTCTATATATCTGTCTGTCTATCTATCTATCTATCATGCAGTTTATCGTTCAGTCTATCTATCGATCTGTCTATCTGTATGTCTATCTATCTATCTATCATGGAGTTTATCTTTCAGTCTATCTATCTGTCTATCTATCTATCTGTATGTCTATCTATCTATCTATCATGCAGTTTATCGTTCAGTCTATCTATCTGTATGTCTATCTATCGATCTGTCTATCTGTATGTCTATCTATCTATCATGGAGTTTATCTTTCAGTCTATCTATCTGTCTATCTATATATCTTTATGTCTATCTATCTATCTATCATGGAGTTTATCGTTCAGTCTATCTATCTATATGTATGTCTATCTATCTATTTGTCTATCTATCTGTATGTCTATCTATCTATATATCTATCATGGAGTTTATCGTTCAGTCTATCTATCTGTATGTTTATCTATCTATCATGTAGTTTATCGTTCTGTCTATCATGCAGTTTATCGTTCTATCTGTCTGTCCGTCGAATTGTGATGTTCTCTCTTTACTCTCTTGTTCTGTACTCTTTTGCAGCGTTCCAGTCTTTCATTCAGGCAGTAGAACAGATAGCAGGAACCTGGGAGCCGCATGGACACATTACACAGTATATTCTCAACCACACATACTGTAAGGATGCTCGTGTGGAAGGACCCCAAGCCACGGCACAAACTGTCACAGGCTAACCAACGCCACCTGTCACTCACCCCATGCGGGGGCTGTCAATCAAATCACACCCCAAAAGAGAAAGAGGAGTGGGCGGGACTGCTCCAGACCCCTAACAAAGGCATCCTCCCATTGGTGAGTACTTGCAATGTCACTTCTCTGTAAAGAGGAGTGATAGAGTGGGGCTGATAACACAAATGACAAAAGATAGATGGATAGTGGAGGGGTGATTGATAGAGGGGAGGTGAGAAAGGCTGATAACATTCACGTTCAGCTAACTTCCCTCTGTTTGGGTCTGTGGCCTTGGCATAGCTCATTAGCTCTCAAAATGAGGGGTTTGAACACTAAAAACAACAGCATTGTTTCAGGTGCGCAACTCTTCTACGAGGTCATGGCATTCAGAATGAGGCCGGTCTTGTCTTGAAATGGCCCACATCAAAGTAAACTTCTTTTTAAAAGGGTTAAGAGCAATTTAGACCACAAATGGACATTTATGTTTCTCCGCACTGTAAAACAGTGCTTTGTCAACCTAAAACTGCATTTAATGCGGTAACATGCAAAAGACTCATAACCAGTTTTATTCATGTCCATATTAAAATGTTATTTGAATATAACTTATCATTTTAAAAGTTCAGATTAAAGCTCCTTAAAGTAATTCATTTATTTATTTACATTTTTATTCTGATGAATTTTCTCTACAGTTCGCTGGTTTAGTAAAATAGATTTGATGATTTCTTTATTAGCTGGTATTCTTTTAGATGTAACACTAACAGACTTAATACACAGTGTTTGATTTGATTTCACCAGGTCAGATTTGTAATGGTGCATCTCTCCTCACCTCAGAACAGGTTGAAAAGGAACAACTTCCAGAAAGAAAAACTAACATGTAGAAGGTGTGAAACCCTCTCTGTGGATTCCCTTCATGCTTTTAACAGGTCTTATTGACACCTGACTATTGGCCATTCTAATGACATGTTCAAGCCTTTTGTCTGCTCAGCGGTATGTGATGAGCGCTAAATGAAGTCACACCTCTGCCCATTGTCATTATCAGCTCATTAGGACACGCATACTTTGGTCAATGGACGATCCTCCCATTTGCAAAGAATTCCATTTGGGGAAAAAACAGATAGTTTGGTTTTCAGTTTTGGAGTACCTAGACCAGTCTGGTTTGTCTTGACATGTTTAACCGTTGTATTTCCTCACCACTTCTATGATTTTTTGTTTGTTCGTTTATTCATGTTTGGAGAAGTTAATTAAATTTTTTTCCTATTATATTGTACTACATGAAAAAGGTATGCAGTGTAAATACACAGCAAAAAAAAAAATCATATTCTTTGTCTTAATATCCATAAAACAAGATTTTACCATCAAATTTTAACATTTACCATATATTTGTTTGGTTTTCTTTTATTTACCATGCATTTGTATGGTTTTATTTTATTGTAATTTATTTTACTTTAACAGCCATTTTAAAGTGTGACTTATAGTAACACCAAGTTTTGTGCACACTTATTTATTTATTGCTGTATATGGTGCAATATGATTCCATTTAAATTATATATGTATTTATAAACAATTAATATAAACTATACATATATTAGTGTTGTCAAATCGATTAATCGCATCCAATATAAAAGTTTGTGTGTATATGTATGTGTATATATACTGTGTATATATATATAATATATATATATATATACGTACACACACACACATAAACTTAGATAAAATTTAATCAATTTGACAACACTAATATATATATATATATATATAATAATACTATTATTATTATTATTTATATATTTATTTTTGTTCACACCAATGTCTAGATAATTACTTTTGACCTATAAAAATATCTTTACAGTACACCTATATTTTCTCTGAAGTTATTGAGGATTCGGGCTGACCTTAAAGGTTCTGGTAACACTAAGCTAGTAAGTACTGGGCCCTTTTCTCTCTGATCATGCTTGTTGGTTTGCACTGATTAATCTGGTTGATCTGTTTGGTTAACCACAATACAAACCACAATAATTTTGAAATGATCTCCAGTAGAGGGAAACAAAAATTGAATCCGGCTCTCAGGAGAAATCTCTGCTCATGCCGATCTTGATTCGTTTGCTGCATCTGTGGCGAAAGACTGGAAAAAGCTCATCTCTTATCTGCAGTATGTTGGACTACTATCTCACACTTTTCTCCTCTCGGCAAATGACTGACATCCCCTGAGCAAACAGTCTTAACTGGACCTGTCAGAACATGAGTACACCTGTATTGTGTGCGAGAAGAGAGGAAAGAGAGGAGAAAGCCGAGTGTGTGAGGAACACAATAATCACAGCCCTGAGCTGCTTATCTCCAGAGATGCAGCATAAGCTTTGCTCTTTGCACTCCGTTTTGACCATTGTGCTACTTGAGTAAATTTGCTCTTGGCCCAAGGGGATCCGAGCCCCACCCTGCTTCCAAACTCTCTCTCTCTTTCTCTCTCTCTCTTTATCTGTCTGTCTGTCAGGCCTTAAAATGTCTCACACCTTCACACAACCTTGTCACCACAAACAATCTTAATAAACATTTCCAAATAAAAGGTGATGAGCCTTTGGAAAAGACCAAGCTGTATAAAACATATAGCACATGTAGCTGTAAATTAAACATAAAATGCATGAGAAATGACTCGACTTTATTTGAGGCTCTGTCAAAGTTTGAGGAAACAATGCATGCCACCACTCTGTTTACTAGATAACAGATTAAAGAGCAAGTTTCAACAACACAAAAACTTGTATTTCCAATGTCAGAGACTGCCTGCACCCCCTGCTATTGGGTTGTTTGCTGTGCTTTTCTTTCCAGGGCATTGGTATGTATGTTTAGGAATTCTAATCTTATCTGAGTATCTCCCTACATTAACATCTGTTATGCTGCAATTACCATATACATTAGTCGACACCTGTTTCACTTAAACCTATTTAATTACGACAATTGTACTGGTTTGTTGCGGGCGAAAACAAAGTCATCCCCTTTTAAAATAGGTTTGATGTTCGGTCACAATAAAGCCAAATAATTCATAGTCCAGGTTCATTTTGAACCGAAAGAAAAAAGTCAGATATAAAAAAACGGAAATAATTTAAATGCATTGCATTAGAAAATAAAAACCGCTTATTTGATTCATAAAATCGGCGTGTAGACGAATTTTATTTTTTAGCCTACGTCTACACAACGGTGTGTAAAAGTTATTTGTTGCAAAGATGTAAAATTCTCACTTTAAGATTCGTTAAGGCCTATAAATCTATAATATTTTGTAATAACTTTAACAACTTTTTTTTAGCAATGCTTAGGCCTATTTAAAAATGAAAATATCAAAAATACATTAGTCTAGTCTTACTAAATAGCCCATAATAGTAAAAAAAAGCCTAATGTTTTTTAATGAAAGATAGGCCTTTGTTTACCAATTAATCAAACGCGCAATCCATGCTAAATACATCTAATTTTTTTTAGACTTACATCAGATCTAATGTCAAATCAAAGCAACTAAAGTTTCCAAACCTGTGTTAATTAGTTAAATGGTATTTGCTTACTTTTTAAACGCTTCAGACACACATTGCACCGTGTTGCTAATCAAATTTTGATAATGGCTCGTCATGTTGTTGTGTCTTGTATCGGTTTGCTTAAACAAAAAGATGAAACAGTCTCAGCAAGATGGAAAAAAAAGTTTATTCTGAGACGTTAATGTGCGACATTTGAAGGTGTTTCGAATGGCTTTAGTATCACTTTTCAGTTTTCCCGACTGAGCTTCATTCAATTCATTGCATGTTAGCTAGGCTACATGTAAACAAGATTAAATAAAACATACTCTCTTAAAAATAAAGGTTCTTTATTGACGTCTTTAACATCCTTGAAACTTTCCATTCCATCAAAGTTTTTTTTAAGGTGGAAAAGGGTTCTTTAGATTTTTTTTTAATGTTCTTCGCACAAAAAAAATGAAAAAAATAGGCTATTTTAAGAACTGAAAGGTTATTTGGGGAACCAAAAATGGTTCTTCTATGGCATCACTATGAAAACCCTGTTTTGAAACCTTTATTTTACGAGTGTATCAAAACGAAAAGGCTATTACATGTCAAATATATATATATATATATATTTCAAATTAGATAATATCATTTAGGCCTATATAGCCTACTAATAAAATATAGTTTGACTTAACTTTTGAAAAAACTTTATAAATGATCCTATCATTTAAAACAGGCGGATTTTCTTCATGTAGACTAGACTATAATGTAGCCTATTTTTAATTATATGAAACTATTTTAGGTGGATGTATCACAAGAGCATCTCCAGAAAATGCGAATTTCAAACGGAGCCCTAATATTTTCCACTCTTCAGTACGGATAAGCGTGAGATAAGCATCATGAGTTTAAAGACTTTTAGAGGCCGTTAAAAGGAACAACCGAAATTCTCCTTTGAAGGGATTTACTCCCAGAGAAATCCTTCGGATCACAGCTGTCAATCACCTACTCTGGTCCCGCCCACTGATGCGGCTCCGCCTATAAAGAGAGCCCGTGAACTCGTGGGAGTGTCATTCAAACACCAGAGCTCAGGGAGTAAGGATGCCTGCTTCACCAACGGGGTTTGGAAACTTCTTCATGGACAGAAACATCAACATGCCCACTGGATATCAATTATTGGGCTGCCCACCTGGAGTTCAACAGCCACCGCCACATTTTGTGGGCATGGCTGGGGTTCCCTTACCTTTCTCAGGAATACCAGGGTACAGCTTCATCCCTTATCATCATCCGGGACACATTGCACACATTGTAAGTATTTTGAATTCTTCTCATATTGCATTACAATTCAATGCAGAAAAAACAGCGTAAATGTCTAAAAATATTTAGAAATATTTCTAGTTTTTGTATAAAGGTGAAATATGTATAGGCCTAATTAAAATGTATATAGAATTTAAAAAAAAGATACAATTCAATTAAAGGGATAGTTCACCCAAAAATGAAAATTCTGTCATCATTTACTCACCCTCAAGTTGAGTTTCTTCTGCTCAACACAAAAGAAGATTATTTTAAAGAATGTTGGCAATCAAACAGTTGATGGCAGCCATTGACTTCCATGGTAGGAATAAACATACTATGGAAGTCAAAGGCTACTGTCAACTGTTTGATTGCCAACATTCTTTAACATATCTTCTTTTGTGTTCAGCAGAAGAAACTCAACAGGTTTGGAACAACTTTGAGGGTGACTAAATGATGACAGAACTTTCATTTTTTGGGTTCATGAACAAACCCTTTACTGTCTTTATTGTAATGCAAAACTGTTCATATTCTAAAACCGAATCTCTTGCTTACTTTCAGAGCAATTCCTATGACCTCAAGGCTGCATCACCATATCACCAAGCTCTCCTCGGACGTGGGGGACCCTATTACACTCCTTATCGTCCCATGCCAGCTGATGACCCCAGTCGGGTCACCAAAGTGGCCACCCGGGAGAGCACCAGCGCTTTGAAGGCCTGGCTCAGCGAACACCTGAAAAACCCATATCCCACCAAAGGCGAGAAGATCATGCTTGCCATCGTCACCAAGATGAGCCTCACGCAGGTGTCGACGTGGTTCGCCAATGCCCGGCGCCGCCTGAAGAAGGAGAACCGGGTCAGCTGGGCCTCCAAAGGAAAGTCAGATGAGGAGGATGAGGAAGAGGAGGGTGAGAGCGAAGAGGAGGGGTCCTTGAGGAAAGGCATGGAGGAAGAAGATGAGATCGATCCTCAAACGGTTGATGAGGAGGAGGAGGAGGATGTCACGGTGGAGGACCGTTTAGCGGAAGGACTTGATCAGCAAAAAGAAAGTGACAAGTCTGACACATCGTGTGAGACCAAAAGAGAGGTGTGTAAGCAAAACGTCGATGTCCAGAAACCTAAAATCTGGTCTCTCGCGGAAACCGCGACCTCTGATATCGTCAAGAAACCCAGCGATTTGAAACACCATCAAAGCCCGGACTTTGGGAAATGGTGGGCTGGATGGCCTTCAAGAGACTCCTACTCACCTGTGAACCTTTCCACACACGACCTTCTCAAACAAAGTCAATGAGACTCTTCATCCAAAACACTCTAGACTCCATTTTGCACTTTAAAACCATTGGGAACGTTTTGTTGTGGAAGTTTGCATAAAAGATTTAATCAAATGCCTGCATGGTTTAAAAACCAAAGGATGCGTGTTCTGTAAATATTGTACATTTTATTTTGTTTAAATTATAATTGCATTTACCTGCTGACTTATTTTTGCTAAAATAAAACGTTGAAAAATCTAAAGGTTTTGCTCATGGTCAGTGTTAATGATCTGGGGGTATGTTTTTACAATGAGAAATGATTTCAAATGCGAAATTCTGCATTGTTTTTCTTTCAGTTACAGAAGCATACTTTCGATTGAATTTCTGAAAGTCTTAAAGACTAATTCACTTGAGCAATAAGCCACGGAAATCTGTCCATGTTCAGTGAATTGCCTGCAACTCGAATATTGTTCGTAGCCGCAAAAACTTTAGAAAATAGTGGCAACATAAGTAAAATATAGACTATTATTTATGAAAAAAAAGCCTTTTTTAAATGTAATATCCAACGTTGCAACAATGTAGGCTTCAATATTACAGATACGAGTTCAAATTCGGCTCATCCAATCAGAGCTGGCGCAACGCGAATTTTTTATAAAATATAAACAACAGCAATGGGATAAAAACAATTGATTTGAATAGGTTATCACATTTTTTAAAATACTAATTGGATTATTCTTGAACCACATATATTTACGTAACAGTTCGCTGTTTGACAACGCTTTGGAACGCGGCTCATCCAATCAGAATTTAGAACTATTTTATTGTTTTATTTTTATAGTCACAGATGATGTAGCCATCATAACTCTCTAAAACCTTTAAAAGAACGTATGTATACAATCGAACTTTATATATATGATAATTGCAGTCGTTCGAAAGGAATTCTCAGATTTTCGAGGCAGATCAAGACGCGTTCAAAGCGTTTCACTTCAAGGCTGGATTTAGGCTTCATGTTATCAGTGAGGACACTACTATTAAGGGATTTGCATATCTAGCTCTGATCTGTTAAAACAATTCAAGGCATTGCGGATTAAGGACATGAATTGTTCCGTCTTAAAGGGTGATAATTAGGATTATTCTCCTGTTTAGTCACGACTTGACAGACGAAAAGTGCCAGAGGCTCTACCTGGCTTTACACCCGCCCTCATTGGTGCTGAAAGGTAGGATCAAACCGGAACAAAGTTACTTATGAGAAAATAAATAGTATTCTGACACAAAAAGTCAAAGTGCAAAAAGTTAAAAAGTGAATTCTATTATTAAAGAAATATAATGGTGTGATAAATATTAAAAAATAAAATAAAGTCATGCTGATAGCGATTCAAATTTCCTGTGCATATTTCACCCTAGTTATGAATTGGCATAAGAAAATTATATATAAAAAAAAAAATAGAATCTAAAATTGAGAAACTGATCCATCACACAAACACACCAACAAACACACCAACATGATTAGGCCTCCGGACAATATTCCGTTTTTTGTGGCCTCCCCTCTGCAGAGGGAATGATAAAAGGAAAACTCTTCCTTGCCAATCACTATGGCCTCCATGTAAATTCAAAGGCCTGTGGTCTGTTAATCCAAGGATAATGAGAAAACCCCTGGGTACAAAAAAAGGAGAACCTCCCAGCCACCCCCCAAGCACATATTCACAGCTAACACACACTGGGCACAACAATCTCCTCCATGCCCCCTTTTCAGTGGCCCAAATGATGTGTAATCCCAGTCTAAACATGACAGGCAAAAGGCTGTGATATTGAGATAAGGATTGAGGTGTTGAACAATGGTGTGAGATACGATACAAATCGGCAATCAATGTGTCCCACAAGGGCCTCCTGATCCCAGCATATGGTCTTATGCTTTGGATCCTACACCCTGATTTATAGTTCAACAAGCTATGTTTGTTTAGATGTATACAACAAACATGAGCTTGATAAGAAGTGTCAAGTCAGAAATATTTACATCAATACGATCCATTACAATCGTATATATTTTCCAAAAAAAGTTAAGTGAGTTGGATTAAGAAAATATTGCTATGTGATTTTTTACTGTGATTTTATCCCAAAACTCCACAGACATGGAAATGGCAACCTCTTGTGGGCAGTCAGAGTATCCCACAATGCATCTCTTGGAAAGTCATGATGACTCATGAGCGACTTAACACTCAGTTTCACACAATAACATTTGTCAATAGTTTTCCTGTGGACATTTCACATCACCTCATAAGTGGCGAGTAAACATCTTGAAGTGATAGACGGGTTATTTATGCAGAATCAGGAATGCTTTTAATATAGAGAGTTCATTTTACATAAACCTGAAATAAAATACAATAAAAGAACAGTTCACAAACAAAAATTGTGATTTTCAATGGAAATATTTACATAAAACAATACAAAGCGCCACAGAAATCCGAACATTTAGCAGTCTGTCTTACAGGAAACAAATGAATACAAAAACACCAAAATATTAAAACATACTGTATATTATACATGATTTTAAGCATAATAACAATTATACTCACTTTTTTTGTACAACGCTATATTCCATCCTAGCTAACACTTCTAAGAAAGTTTAGAAGAGTTCTGAAAAGGTTACTTCCAAACATTCCGTTTTAGAAAGTTGTCGTTTATCAGGCATTCTGGAAAAAGCATCCATAGGAACTTTCATAGTGCTTCACCACTCGCTCTTTTAGAAGAAGTAGTGTGTGTGTATGCTAGCTCAACAAAAAGCCACCCTCAACCACCACTACACTCCATCACTATTTTAATTTTTGTTTACATCTAAATGTGCTTTCTATTTTGGACTTATTATGTTAGTGGATTATATTTCATAACTACCGCAGGACACGGCAAACACTCTCAGCTGCACAGAGTAGTATCTACAGCATATGTTTGAAAACACAAAGCTCATGCTAAGGAGAGCTACTGTTTCAGTCATGAAAAAACACTTGTATGATTGTATAAGACACATGCTTGTTTGGGGACGTTTAGAGTAAAGCAGTGCTTTATAATGTAATGCATACATTGATGGTTGTAACATGATGGGAGCACAGATTTCTGTACGCTGTACAAGACTTTGCTCTATGAATATGAATACGAATATCCATTTGATTCAGTACTTGAAATGATATGTTCCTTGCCATGTTCTTGATCAACAACATTTCCATTTTCTGTCATGTTACTTGGCGAGGGGCTCACGGGTTCGCTGTGGTCTAAGTCCTCCTGAGGCTGTTGGTTGGTCGGTTGGTCTGCTCTCTCGACATCTTCCTCGCGATGTTTTATGTTTAAGGGCGTAACCATATGGTCCGCGGCGAACTAAAAACAAAAGAACCATTATCATTAATCTCCTCACATGAATATTTCATTTTTCGAATTTAAGGCTGTGCATGACTTTGAATGTCGCATATGATTAAATAGTTAATATTTACCCCTTTTACCTCTTTCCACCCCTGATTTCCTAGAAGAAAAGTAAAAAAAGCGATTATTGATGATTGTTTTTGTTTTATGAAAGATATAATGAGCACTTGATCACTTTGAAATTGTAATATAAAAGCCTATAGAGTGAAACAGTCTGATTCGGGAAGAAAAAAACTCCTTTTCTCTATAGGGAAATTGATTTTTAAATGACAAATTATAAACCTTTAAAGACAGCCTTACTGTGAGCTACAAGGTTGTTAATCGATAGTATTTGCTTCTGTTGAAGCACATTATTTCAACTTATTTTTAAAATATTTGTTTAACAGCAGAATTCGTGGTGGAAAAACTACATTACCCATGATTCTGCGTGGGAAAAATCCACCAATCAGAAAGTAGAAGTCAGCAAAATGCACCAAAATATTGGCATATTATGCACAAAAGTTCAATTATATTGTTTATATATATATATATATAATCAACATTTTTAAATGAGTAGTTTTATATTTCTATATCGTTTTAATTTGATTATGGTCTTCACAAAGCTTCATGGGATTGTAGTTCTTTCACTCACTAAAGCCGTTAAGAACACAGACTTGAGGCTTTGTATTTTTGTCTGATTTTCAAATGCTTTTTGCTTCAAATCAAAGTTATCCCTATGAAAGAAATGAATGGAAGAAATACTTCCGGAACCAACGTCGGTGAAAAAGTGGGCGGCTCTGTGGCACTCTATTGTGACAAACAGTATACTTTGTGTTATTGTAGATAATTTGTAGGTTGCAGTACTTACTTTTTGACATGTAAAAATACACAACTAAAACTATGATGACAACCAACACAAGTACTGCAATTCCCACGCAAGTGACAGCTCTGTAAACGGGTGAACCCACTGAAATGAGAAAAACAAAACATACAACAAACTGAGAAGACTTCCTCATGCCTAATATTAAGGTACCTGTAATCAAACCAATACTACTGACAGCATTGTAAAACATTTGAGTGTGTATTGCAAACTCTTCACAGTCTTGTTTCAAATAAGCATGAGTGATCAAAAGTGATCACACAAATGTAGCCATACAGAAACTGGACTCCACCCACACAAGGTTGGTTTCACTACTGTGTTTTCAACACCCACATTATGTCTTTTAAGAGTTTACCATTTAAAATTCATAATGATTTTGGACAAAGAATGAAGGCGATTAAAAAGCAAGATTGCGTTTTACTCACAACAGCTGCGGTCTGAAGTTGAACTGCCAGGAGTGTTTTGATCATATCCATAGTCACATCTAGACACAAGAAGAAAGAGAAATTTAAAACTATTTATAAACTTTTTTATGATTGTCAATAAAACTCTTGACTTAAATTCTGATATGGCCAAATAAAAAATTCAGTCAAAAGTCGAAAAAAAAGTCCAAAAGAAGTATCTGATTCTCCATTTACTTGATCAAAAATACAGCAATATTGTGAAAATAATTATTTTCTATATTAATGTATTATAAAATGTCATTTAAAATTTTAATTTAATTTATTAATGTAATTATTCCTGTGATCAAAGCTACATTTTGAGCATTATTATTCCAGTCTTCAGTGTCACATGATCCTTCAGAAATTATTCTAATATGCTGATTTGATGCTTATTATCAATGTTAAAAATAGTTGTGCTGCTTCATATTATATTCACACATGTGAAAGGCGTGATATATTTTCCCCAGGATTCTTTGATGAGTAGAAAGCCCAAAAGAACAGCATTTATTTGAAATAAAAATATTTTGCAACATTATAAATGTTATCCTTGCTGAATAAATGTATTCATTTCTTTTTAAAATAGGTGAAAAAATCAGAACGATTTTTCATACGTTGTCCATTCCTTGCAAGTGTCGGCTGAATCATGATCGGAGAACGTTCCATTTTTACAGGTTTCACACTCAGTATCACTTTCCGGTGAACCTGTGTAAATACAAGGAGATGAGGGGCAAAGATTAAACATTGCCAGAGGTTTGAACCTATAACCTTTCATTTAACCACCAGGCTTCAACAGATTCCTCCAAGGTGTCTTTAAGGCGAATCGGATGATTACAGAATGATTATAAATTCTCTAAATCACATCTGAAGTGATAGTCTAAGAGGGATGTGGCATATTATTATTCTGGAGGTGCAATTCAGGACAGAATGAACATAAACCAGCAAGTACTATATACATATATAAAACTAGTGACGCCTGACAGCACAAACCTTTTTTGGCGACTCTCTGTCCTGGCTTGCAAACACTGTGTTTCATACAAGCGCTGCAGTCATCATCTAGTGTACAGTAGTATCCAGGTTCACAAACGCATTTGTTTAGACGATTTGTAATGGGTTTATCCTCTTGTGGCTTTAAATGTAAATCTGATTTAAACAGAAAAGCGAGAGGAGAGATTACATTTACATTTATTCATTTATCCACAAGCTTATCATGAATATATTAATAATTAGGTTTTAAAACGATTTATTATTGATATTAATAGATGAAAAATTAAATGTGTATCTGTTTAAAAAAAAATCATACATTTGTCTTAATAAATAAATATTTAAAAATCTTGAGGACTACACATTGTTTTTATTAACAGCTCCCCACCCTCCTAATATTTCAGCAGTAATGCACTCTTACTGGTGTCACAGCTGGGCTGGCGTTCGCATCTGGTATTGCTTGTGTAGCCGCTCTGATACTCTCCGATTTTGCAGTCCTGACAGCGCGGGTCCTTACAGTTGTCGTCCACCAACATCCTCTTACCTGTGACACACTCACAGTAACTACCCACTCGGATTAAACTAAGAGATTTGTATATTAAAAGAGGACTAAGACTATGTGAAATATGGTAGTATTGATGGGTATATTTCAAGGCAATATGTGAAACAATATTAAGACAAAGCAAGGACTGGGCAATTTAGCTAACTTGAAAAAATACGTTGACTCAAAGAACTACCTGTTACTCATTAACAAAAGTTTTTAAGTTGACTTTAACTGGAGCGAACTAGTTGAGTTAACTTAAATTGAATCTGATAGGTTGCCTTTTTTCAAGTTAGCTCTAGCTCTTTTTACTGCCTGGTGATACTTCCTCCAGTCTAGACAAATTTATTATGTCCACATACCTGGTCCACACTTTTTGCAGCATTCACCATCTTTGTTCTTATAATGCGTTTCATCTTCCTCAGAGCATAACAGAAAGTGTAACAGTGAGACCTGTCAAAGATAAAGACATAAGAGGAACATTATGAAGAATACTGTATGGCATTACAAAACAGGTCATGTGATGTCCACATGCCAGCGACCATGAGGAGACTTTTTCCAAGTAGACTAATATGTTTAGAGTCGTTTTCATTACATTTTTACTGTAAACATCTTAATTAGCAAATACAAGTTGACAATCTTAATAATCAGTTATCATACAATGCGTCATTAACAACCAAACCTATATTTCAAAATGTATGTTTTCGAGCTAGTTAAGTCAGTTAAGGACCTGGGAACTCTCAGACCCCAAAACAAACCACCATAACGACGTTACATTAGGCAGTACGGAAAGTCCCTAAGATCCCCACCAAGAATGACCGTTTTAAACAAGGCAGACTGCAACCTTATACTTGGATCAAATAACTATTTAACAACACACAATGCACATGTTTGTTTTCATATGTCACTTAGATACAGATATAGCTACTTTAAATGCTTAGTGCTATCATGCGCATTCAAATAGAAAGTGAAAGTAACCTGAAACATACGAGTCATTCTTTCAGCACCAACGCCAATCTAAGAATTCTAAATAATGTACGTGAAACGTAATAACAATACTTTTACAATGAATATCAACAATGTAAATAACAACAGAGACTAACATTTACGCGCAGTTATCATGCACGCGCAAAGCGCTCAGCACACTTACCAGCAAATAAATAATGAAAACTGTCCTCATGATGGCAATATCTATAGAAACGGATCCTTTTAACCAGTTGTTAATGCTTCACAAACACATAAGACACCAAACAGTCTGCTGCAGCTCTTCAACTAATGAATCACAGGCAAGAGGGGATTTCTTCCCGCAGACACGCCCACATGTGACATGTGACCATTTCCCATTTCCCCATGCTATTCCAAGAAGTGAGAGTACAAACTAAAGACGGTTTAGAGGTAGCCTATTGATAGACAAAAATTCTTGAGAAGATTGGTTATGATGCTTATTATATTATAAGAAGTATTGTTTCGAGTTTTAGAAGGAAAGCTGATACATTATTTCGATAATTAACAAACAAAAAAGACACAGATTATAACATATGGGATGGTTTATCTTTCAGCAATCTAACTTGTAACTCAACCAGATAGAACTTCCCAGCTTGACTCTCACTTCCTCGTCAGACAAACGCTATTGTTATTGAGTCACGTCACCAGTGAGTGACAACGCTTGCGTGGAAGTGACATTTATTTATTTATCCATCCACTTACTTTATTTTCATGCAAAATATAAAATAATGGGAACTAAGAATACACTTCAACATAAAAGTCCTTACAAAACACAAGACACAGCACAGGGATTATGACAAGGCGTAGCTGAGGACCACCACGGTGGCACAGAAGACCACAACCGCAGATCAGAAAGGTCTGAAGGTCCCCATGGCGGATCAGGCGGAACTGGAGCAAAGAACACAGAGGTTAGGGTTGGCCTCTGGGGCCGTGTGTCAGAACAGGCAGAAAGTTCAGTAAGGGCCTCTGTGGCCATAACTGGGCAGGCAGGACACTCAGGAAAAATGTCCGTGATAAAGCAAGCAGAATCTTTGATTCCGGCCTCCTTGGCCGAGACTCGGGGGACCATAGAACGGCCTCTCTGGCCGAGACAGGGAGTTCAGAGGTGACCTTCGTGGTCATGTCAAGGTTAAACAGGAAACTCAGGGACGACCCCCGTGGTCATGTCAGGACAGAGGGTTCTAAGGCAACCACTGTGGTCGTATCAGGGCAAACAGAGTTCCTGGGCGGACACCATCGCCTTGGGCGAAACTAGATCTGGTTCTGCCACCTCGGCAGAAACTGAAGCATATGCGGCACAGACAAACAAAATGGCCACTGCCGTAACAAGGAATGCCATCAACAGTTGGAAAACTTCTCGTACCAATATCAGCGATGTGTCCACCAAATTGGAAGCCAATCTCACATGATAGGAACCACCTTGGTATCTTCATGTGTAATGTTCATGGCGGCCGGAGACTCTGGAGTATAGCGAGTGTACCACGTGAATGTCTCATTCCTCATCCATGACACCCACCTTAAAATCTGAGCCACTTAGTTGTAATGCCAGATCAATATAAAATTCCTGAGTCCAGGTTCATAATGGCATGACCTAGCTAAGTGTCTTAGATAGCCCCCCTCGAAAAAAAGACCATGAGGGATATTTCCTTCATTTTGGCGTAATGAGCCAGCTCAACAAAGTCCTGTACAGTCCTCAATTTTCCGATCTCCTTGGCGGAGATGCATATTCTCACTGCTGGGTCCATTTGTGGTTGAGTCTTCTGTAATGAAGGGGTGAACTCAAAAGCAAAGGATAGCTGGATCCAAATTCAGTGAGTTTAATAAAAGAATACACATAATAACAAATCCAAACAGGGAACAGAATGAGTGCACCAAACATACATCTGTGTAGGACAAGACTCAACCAGGAACACGAAACACTGGGGTTTAAATACACAAGGGGTAGTTGGCAAGCAAGAGACACCTGGGGAAAAATACAAAGAATCAACAAGAAAAACTACAAAGGACTACAAAACCAAACCATGGCACAGAAAAGGAAATGACATAAAAGTCCTCACAAGACCACTGGGATCATGACAATGAGACTTCTATAAAGATACTTATATTTATACTTCTATTTACTTAAGATTTATATATCTTTATATATATTACTTTTTATTTTTGTGTATGTTTGCAATATTTAAATATTATAAAAAGTATGCTAAAGTACAGTGTTGTTATTCTTAACTGTCTAAAAATATTAAAATGTTTTTTTTTTTTTTTTTTATATGCATCTGGAATAACATGAATATAAATATTTAAAAAAAAACTTTAACTTAAAATATATAAATATATTAAAAACTAACTTAAAAAACTTAATAGAAAATTGGAAGTGTTGCCTTGGCAAATAACTAAAATTGAAGAAAAAAAATGAAAGCTAAACAAAAACTAATAAAAATGACAAAAGCACATAACAAAATTAAATCTTAAAAAAATAAATAAAATGAAAATATAAAAAGGTACATTACAAATATTAATAAATATTAAAATAATATATAATAATAAGTATGAATATATAATATAGATAGCCCATAAGAAAGAAAGCAAGTGATATTAAAACAGTTCATAAGACAAAAATGTTGAGATAATGCCAGCATGCTTTGAAAGAGCTCATTTGACAGTTTGCCACAGTGAGAAAAGAGGAGATTTAGAAAAGCAGTCTGTAGCGTGAGAGTCAGCCACCGGTGAATCCCACCCCTGCTATAGGACTCTCCCTTAGAAAAAAAAAATAGAAAAAAGCCCAGGTTTGGATTCAAGAGATAGCAGGAGGAAATCCCCATGTACCAAGGAAGTTGTTTTGGACTAATACACATGAGTAGTTTTAGGGACATACCATGGAAGAGAAGAAATACTCTCTAATCATCAATGATTCAACAAGCCAGATCCCAGCACAATGACGTCTGATTTTAGACACGCTTGGAAGATTTTTACTATCACTTCCTCACCAGGTATACATTCTGAGAATGATTTGAGCATGGCATACTGTAATTAAACATTCTAGTGAAAAACCCTTCAGTCCCATGAGGAACAGTTCAGAGAATATGGACGTCACATGTTAGATGTTCTCAGAGGAAGGCTCTTCTCTTTCAAGACACTGCACAGTCTAGGGGGCTTGCTGTATAAAACACATCTACAAATTACAGTTACTATAGACAATAAAAGGGTATCAGACAATAACGGGAGCACACAGTCTGTATGTGAAATAATTGACAAGTATGCAAAAGGTAAACGTACAAAATACATCTGCATGAATATGTAAACTTGACTTCAGTAAATGAAATAGGATGTAAACACTTCCTTTTCTCAGTCTGTCACTTTTTTTGACGCACAAGCTATTTTAAGCCAGAGTTAGTCAGCTATGAGCATGTTTGGGAGGATTGATACTGTACATAATAACACAAGTTTAAACTTTGTTTAACACTCAATGTGGTTATTAAATGCTTGAAAGTGTATTCAAAGAGTTCAAACAGAACTGAATAAAATGCTAATTTCCCTCCAAGTCATGATGTCCATTTCATTGTTTACCAAAATACAGAAGGTAACAGTTAGCCTGTAATGAATGCTCAAAGTATACAGCAAGATCCTATCTATTTGAATGTGGAAAGACTAAAATCACAGAACTAGTTATTGCTTGACTAACTTTCGGTAACGCTTTAGATTACAGCCCGGAAAGTACTGCGTAATTAAAGCAATTTTACAGCTTAACCTTCGGTAATTATAGTGTACCTATAATGTACTTACAATATAGGCCTAAGTATAAGGGAACAATATTTTAAGTTTGGGGAATAAAGGGGTAACAACCAGGAGAATAAAAAAATTATTTATACTGTAAGTATTATAGAACTAAGGGGTACTTATTCTACTATTATGATATAACAATCTTACATTTGGGAGCAATTTAGCAAGAACATATACTGCGTACCTTTTTGAAATAATGGTGAACCAGTACATACTGTATAGGCTTTATAAATGGATAGATATGTACCCTGTAATTTTTAAAATGTAATCTTTTTAACAAAAGTGCACTGAAAACGAAAACTATTGCAACTTTTGCTTAAATATTGTGGAAAGATACTCTTGTTTCATGTAGCTTGTTACCCCCTTGTTTGATGTAGTTACAGGGTAAGTGTGACATTGCGGGCTGTAAATTAAAGTGGTGCTTGTTACCCTCTTGTTCCATTACAGGGTAACAATAAAAATGCATACACACAATCTTATATCACTGACTCGGAAACCTTTATTTATTATACAAGTACCACTTACCCTGTAACCACATGAAACAAGATATATTTTCCAGTATTTAAAAAAATTGCAATAGTCTTAGCTTTTCTTGCCTTAAAACATGTTAGCCCAACTTAAACATCTGCACTTTTGCTATCAAAAAATAAATAAATAAAAGTATAAATGCATAGATACCCTGTAATTTAAAAAAAGCCTATACAGTATGTATTGGTACACAATTATTACAAAAAGGTACGCAGTGTTCTCGCTAAATTGCTCCCAAATGTAAGATTGTTGTATCATAATAGTAGAATAAGTTCCCCTTAGTTCTATAATACTTACAGTATACATATTTTTTTAATTCTCCTGGTTGTTACCCCTTTATTCCCCAAACTTTACATATTGTTCCCTTATACTTACATGCAAGTACTTTATAGGTACACTATAATTACCGAAAGTTACTCTGTAAATTCCTCTTAATTACACAGTACTTTCGGGCTGTTTCAAATAACAACCTAACAACCATAAACTGCTGCTTTTGCTCACATCCCTCAAATTACATGATCAGTAAGTCATGGTGACTTATGTTTTCACATTACTTTAACTCATCAAAATAATTTAAACAGTGTCATCTTTTTTTAACCCTCTGATGGTCTTCAAAAAAAAGTCACACTCGTGGTCTTCGGGGTCTATTGGACCCCAGACAACAACATTTAATTTTGTAACCGAACAATATATATATTTTTTAACAAATATAATTTTACTCTGTTTATTAATGTTTTTACTCAACATTTGTGCAGTTTTTGGAGAATTTATGATTTTTTAAAAATTTCTATAAATAAATAAATAAATATTTAATTAAATAGGATTTTTACAAAAAAACAGCATTTTATGTTAAATAAACTTTATAAAAGACCCAGATTTCTAACTTTCATTCCTGGGGATACCATGGATAATTTTACAAGGTTTAATGTAAGATTTTTGCCCATTTTTTGGAAAATACAGGTTAAAATTTGTAATAAATCACTTTAACCACTAGATGGCTATAGAGCTCCATTATATGCTATTTGCTATTTGAATTACTGAAAGATATAGTTTCTAAAGTTGGATTCAGTTGGATTCATATCTAAATATTATAAAATCACAATTATAACAAAAATAAAATAATTTTTGTCAAAATTTAGCATTTTTTGTACTGAAAAAACACTATGCATGGTAAACCGCATGACTTCTGCAGACAGGGTTGGAGCAGGTTTGGCACTTCACTGTTGTTGTTGTTGTTGTGTGTGTGTGTGTACATTTTATTTTTATTTTTATGTGTACAGTGTCACCAATTTATTTTTGTGGTGGTTCTTCATTTTGTATGATTTTATTTGACAAATTATAAGACTTTTTATAGCCTTACAAATGTATTCCTGTGTGTGTGTGTTGTGTGTCTGTGTGTCTGTGTGTGGGTGTGTGTATGTGTGTGTGCGCACATTTTCAATGCGTCTAAGTGTTACCAATTTATTTTTCTGGTGGTTCTGCATTTTAGATTCTTTTATTTTACAAATGATAAGAGAACAGTTTTTATAGTCTGTATGTATTCCTGTATAAATGTATTCCTCTTTATGTGTGTGTTTGTGTGTGTGTGTGCGCCTGTGGTGAGCATGATAATTTTGGATTGTGGATGTTTTTTGCATTGTTGGAAGTGTGCCACTTTATTTCTTTCATTTCTGTCTATGTGTTCTACGTTGTTTCTGATTTTGATGATGTTATTTTGTCTATTTTGATTGCGGGGTCCAATAGACCCCGAAGACCATGAGTGTGACTATTTTTGTCACGCCAACATAAAAACAGATATCATTAAAATTTTTTTTTTTTTTTGTAGATCTAGAAAGTGTTGAGAGCCGTAGAAAGTTTCAAACCATTTGGACAAAGAGAACATTTTTTTTAATTTGAGCAAAAGTCATTTGGGGTCCAATAGACCCCAAAGACCATCAGAGGGTTAATACGTTATAGACAGCAACATAGCGTCGGCCCAGATCCGGGCCACATTCTGGTAGGCTACATGTGGTTTCAACGTGTAGATAAGATGTGGGCCGGATCTGGGCCGACACTATAGGCTTGCTCGACTTGAACCGGTGCTGCACAGACCGATTGGTTTATAACATCAATACCACGAGCGATGGAAAAAACATACACAGCTGCTCTCTAATCGTTCTCGCGGTATTTTGATGTCATTCACGGATGGGTCTGTTCAGCGCTGGTTCAAGTCGAACAAGCCTTATATGTTGCTGTCCTGGATTCAATTCAACCTCAGTCAGTTATCATTTAAGTTGAAATGACTTGTACAACCAAGGTAATTATATATATATATATATATATTATATATATATATATATATATATATATATATATATATATATATATATATATATATATATATATATATATATATATTTTAAAGGCAGCCAGACTGAACTTAAGTTTTTTGTAACTTAAGCTTAAGTAACTTAAGCTTAAGTACTTAAGCTTAAAGGAACACTCCGACTTTTTGGGACTTTAGCCTATTCAGCTTATCCCCCAGAGTTAGATAAGTCCATACATACCTTTTTCATCTCCGTGCGTGCTGTAAATCTATCTGACGCACCCACCGCTAGCCTAGCTTAGCACAAAGACTGGATGTAAATGGTTGCAGCTAGCATACTAATCCCAATAAGTGACAAAATAGCGCAAACATTTTCCTATTTACATGTTGTGATTTGTATAGTCACAGAGTGTACAAAAACCAAAGTCACATGAGACACAGACATATTTTAATCGTATAATTACTGGGAACTATATTCTCTTAAGGGGAAGCACTGCTACTTGGGCGGAGTGATAACCGCAGCACCTGAGACGCGCCGTGGTGAGGAGCAGAGAGCGCGTCTCAGGTGCTGCGGTTATCACTCCGCCCAAGTATTTATACGATTAAAATATGTCTGTGTCTCATGTGACTTTGTTTTTTATACACTCTGTGACTATACAAATCACAACATGTAAATAGAAAAATGTTTGCGTTATTTTGTCACTAATTTGGATTAGTAGCTGCAACCATTTACATCCAGTCTTTGTGCTAAGCTAGGCTAGCGGTGGGTGCGTTAAACAGACTTATAGCCTGCTTATAGCACGCACGGAGATGAAAAAGGTATGTATGGACTTATCTAACTCTGGGGGATAAGGTGAATAGGCTAAAGTCC
Organism: Rhinichthys osculus; assembly: GCA_029959095.1. NCBI lineage: Eukaryota > Metazoa > Chordata > Actinopteri > Cypriniformes > Leuciscidae > Rhinichthys > Rhinichthys osculus. Next base: position 8,176,602 of record JARWKJ010000021.1, on the reverse strand, counting down.
CAAAAAGTCGGAGTGTTCCTTTAAGTAACTTGCGGGTTCTAGTAAAAAATAAACGGACTCGGCCGTCTACCGCCAAGCGTTAGGACTTAGGAATAATAAATAAATAATTAAAAATAGGTTACCTGAAGATTATTGGATTTAAAGCAACTGTAGTAACTATGATATTTTATCCGAATCTAAACATACTATTTTACAGCTGCAATTACTTTAAAGTTGGTTGTGGGTAAGTAACAAACCACTTTCATGATCACAACACTAATATAAAACTAGTTTGTACTTTATTTGAAGTTTAGTTGTCTTTTACAGCCTCGTAGTGAGTTTGTATTGGATGTTCGCCATCTTGCGGTTGAACAAATGCGTTACAATTTGCAAACAAACGTGGACATGTTTTATTTTACTCATCAAATTTGACAGTACAACTACTACAACCAACCACATTCACAACAGCAGAGACAAAGACGCATTTTGGTGAGTCCCACAGAAAGATGGGAAGTCAGATAAAGGGTGGAGATGTATGACTTCACCTTTTTCTTTTTTTATCCTCAGGTAAGCCGCTTTTCAGGAAGTTGCCTTGTAATAAATACCTCCATACAAGCATACCAAGTTCCCTCTCACACAAACACACACCTTTACAATCCTCAGTTTGACTGATGGTTGATCTGATATGTTTTGGTCTCTTGAAGCCCAATGAAGAAACATGAATCATAGAAAGACAGTGCATTTACCTCAGGTAAGAGACATTTCTTAAAGCTATTATTCAAATATTCAGTGTAAAAGTCTGTTTAACTGCAACTGTGCTGTGTTGAAAAACAATAGATAATCATCAAACTGCTTAATTTCTTTATATTTAATAAACAAAAATGATATCAAACCTCAAAAACACATGGCTGCATGTAAATGAATTCATGTATAAATTAATGAATGTATTGTGAATTCATAAATTAAAAAAGCCGTGTTCTCCATTTCATTAACAGATTAATGGGTAACACTTTACAATAAGGTTCATTAGTTAATGTAATAACTAACATTAACTCACCATGAGCAATACATTTGTTACTGTATTTTGTTAAACTTAGTTAATGTTAGTTAATAAAAATAAAGCTGTTCATTGTTTGTTCATGTTAGTTCAAAGTGCTTTAACTAATGTGAACAAGATTTTAATAAAGTATTCGTAAATGTTGAAATTAACATTAACAAAGATTAATAAATGCTGTATAAGTGCAGTTCATTATTAGTTCATGATAACTAATGTAGTTAACTAATGAACCTTATTGTAAAGTGTTACCGATTAATGTAATGCATTTGATGTCCCACATTGATTGCGTTAACCAAAATAAGAATAATTTATAGTGTCTCTATATAGTGTAATAAAAAGTTACAATTTTACAAGAAGACCAAACGTGTCATAGGGAATCAGGTGTCCGCTAAAGTGCACTAGCATGAAATACAAGATTACAATGACGGTAAATTGTGTGCCAAAAATAAAAATCATCAAAACTTCCTCATTTCAACAGTCTTTTGTCAGCTAGTTCATTGTTGCCAAACAATGAATGTTCCATGGAGACAGCATGTGCTTGTCTTAAGAATAATCACAGTTCTTGACTTAAACTCTCATTGTTTTTACAGCTCAGCAACGCAATGCAGCTGAATCTCATGGACATGGTGAAATCGGGGAAAATGAGTATCGACGAAGCTGTAAATCAGGCTAGAAGTGACTCAGAACAGAAGCAAAGGAACTTAGACCTGGAGGTGATCTACATTGATCTACAGTGGGCCAGAAAAAGAATTGCCAAAATAGAACTTATCAACATTTGAAATATACAGTCGTGCTCAAAAGTTTACGTACACCTTGCAGAATCTGCAAAATAAGAGGGATCATACAAAATGCATGTTATTTTTTATATCGTACTGTTCTGAATAAGATAGTTGACATAAAAGATGTTTACATATAGTCCACAAGACAAAAAATAGCTGAATTTATCAAAATGACCCCATTCAAAAGTAGACATACCCTTGATTCTCAATACTGTGCGTCACCTGGATGATCCACGACATTTTTCGAATCTTTTGCAAATTTGAACCCTTTCCAGCAGTGACTGTATGATTTTGAGAGCCATCTTTCACACTGAGGACAATTGAGGAACACAACTATTAAAAAAGGTTCATACAGTCACTGCTGGAAAGTGTTCAAATATGCGAAAGATGCTGGAAAACTGAAACATTTGCAGGACCTGGAGGATTTTTCTGAAGAACATTGGGCAGTTTCTGCTCAGGACAAACAAAGGACTCAAGAATAACCATCACAAAAAAAACAACCAGTCGTGGGTCATCCAGGTAACGACACACGGTATTAAGAATCAAGGGTATGTCAACTTTTGAATGGGGTCATTTTTATAAATTCAGCTCCTTTTTTTGTCTTGTGGACTATATGCAAACATCTTTTATGTAAATTATCTTATTCAGACAAATAAAAAATAACATGCATCTAAAATAATTAACATTTTGCAGATTCCTTAAAGGGCGAGTACCCTTTTGAGCATGACTGTATCTTTTATTTTGTTTTATTTAAAAAATATATAAAATAACTTAGCAAAATGGGCGTGTAATTACGTCACACTGATTTCGTTGAACATTTGTCATAAGAAAGTGTTTGGTTAGTTTAGGCACAGTCCTTATTAAGGAAATTATTTGTTGTTTAACCAGTCGTCGTGGGACTGTCCCTGATATTAAGAGCAGCTCTCTATGGGGATTTTAATCATCTCTATTGTAAAGTGACCTTTTAGGAAGTATTCTTGAATTCTTTGTTTTACATAATGTTTCTGTTGAAGGAAGAACAGCCGTCACAGTATAACTTCAGTGTCCGCAAGTTCAACCGCTACATATGGCAGAAACGAGTGCTGCAGGTGTGTATCAAGTAGATACAAATTACGTTTTAATGCACGATATAACAAATGCACGCTTCTATGCTTCAGATTGATTTCAGCACAAGCCTAATGTGCAGCATCGAGAAAGGCATCGTGAAACGCCAGCTCCTCTTTTCTGATGTGAAAAACTGCCATGAAGCTACAGGTACCAGGTTCTCCATTTCGTTCAGAGGTCGGACTGACTATGAGCTGGAAGCTGCATCTTTAGAGGACAAGCAGAAGGTGAGAACATCACATGCAACGTGGATTGAATTCACAGTCTTTGGCAGATCATTAAACACACATCAAATCTGCTGTCTTTTTAAAACCATTAATATGAGTCTGCATGGCCATGATAAAGCATCTTTATTGATGTATTCAAAAACCATGTAATCTCACCTTCAGATCATGCTGCTGGTAAATCAGATCATCTACAGTAACATATACAGCCCTCCTGTGAATGGGTCTGTTGAAAGGAAAAGCTCACACTCACCTCCAGACAACGTCAAAGAGGGACAGCTTTTACTCCAGAGAGGAGGACTGGCATCATTCAAATGGAAAAAGTATCATTTTGTTGACATTTTATGTTTTGTCTGCTTCTTGCATAACAGCCCTTAGCAGTTGTTATACCAGTTAGACTGGAACAAATGTCACAAACATCTTATCACTAGAATGATCAGGCCGTGTTTGTTAACATTTTAGTGGTGCTCACTCAGGCAGCCATCCCGTAGGCTCATACTTTTTAAACAAACCCCTAAGCATAGATGCTAAATTATAGTATGTATGTCACATTTTAAAGTAATATTCGATTTTTATTTACCAATAAAAATGGCTAAATAAAATCCCACAGGCTTCCACTGGATCATAAATAGCAACCAGAATATCAGCAACACCTTTGCAACCACCTAGCAATAAACTAAAACTGTAAACCAGGGGTTCTCAAAGTCTATATTCAAAGGTCCAAATCTGAATTTTCATCAATGTCAAAGGTCCGAAACTATGGGGGGGGGGGGGGGGGGGGGGGGGGGGGTTGGGGGGGGGGTAACTTACGTGTGTGTGTAACATTTGCACACACACGTAAGGTCTCTCGCTCTCTCCCTCTCTGCCGTACGCGCGCTGCACGGTTTGGAGCTCGCGAGCTCTAGATTCCGAGAGATTTGAAATAATTTGCGGGCATCAGGGGCCGCTATCAATATGCGGGAGACTCCTGGAACTTCCGGGAGATTTGGGATATCTGTGAACGCATACCTCTCTGTCCAATCATCTTTGAAAACTCAATTTTCTTCTCAACTTTTCTTTTCCTGGACAATGACATCCTCCACACCCATTCAAACGCTTACGCCGGGAAGTGTCGCGTCGCGGTCGCGCCCGATTACGTCAAAAGTCACACGCTCACTGGATGTCATGGCAACTAAATCACGGAGGGAAACTTTAAATATCTCGCCTTTGTTTTAATTTTGGACCATCACAAAAAATAAACAAATGATTTTAACATGCGTTTATCAAAATAGGAAATCCAGAGTTTTAATCCCTTACACACAATTAGGGCTCTTGAAATACGAAATGGAGGCGGGTCCGGATTGAATTCCCTCCGGGTCCGGATCCGGACCGGAGTCCGGACTTTGAGAAGCACTGCTGTAAACCTTAGCAACTGCACATTTCTGTCAGGTATCCAGCATTGTTGCGACATGTTTTGCACAGCAAACACCACAACATTTGTTCTATTGCAAATTTAATGCAAGTTCGTATAGAAAGTATGTTGGTATTGGAAATATAGATTTATACAATGCCTTTCAGGGGAATTATACATTTTTATTTTTTTGGCACCCCTTGCCACATGTCAACAATCTTAAAGACTTATTAAATATATTTATGATAGTTAATTAATAATTAAAGACCGTATTTATGTTTTGTCAGTGTGCCTCATAAAATACATATAAACATGGAAAAAATAAATAATAAGAAATGTTTCTTAAGCAAATCATATTAGAATTGTTTCTGAAGGATCATGTGACACTGAAGACTGGAGTAATGATGCTGAAAATTCAGCTTTAATCACAGGAATAAATTATTTTTTTAAGTGTATTAAAATAGAAAACATTTATTTTAAATTCTAATAATATTTCACATTATTACTGTTTTTACTGTATTTTTGTATACATAAATGCAGCCTTGGTAAGCAGAAGAGGCTTATTTCAAAATCAATAAAAAAAAATGATACAGACCCCAAACTTTTTTTTTAAATAAGCTTTTTTAAAACTCTATTTAAGCGTAAGAAACAATTTATGGGACAGTTCATGTCAGATTTTGTAGCTAATTTGAAATATGTTATTTAATTGTGAGAACGGGAAGCAGTTTTTGAGATTTCAGGATTACCCCGTTCAAATAGATAGGAGTTGGTCTTGGATGCCTGAAATAACTGCACAGAGGCGTTGTTAATATGACCGCCGACTGAACAGACTTTCCTTGAAAGGGACTTTGAAAGGGGGGCTCGCAGACACTGTTTAGACTCATCCTCCGACACATTCAATTCCCATTCTCATCACTTCCTGATGCTGTTCCCCAATTTTCTATTGTACAATTAATAAAAAGTTGAAAAAGGCCAAAAATAACAGACAATGTATATATATATATTTGAAGATTACTAACAGTTATGCTATGTTCTTCACTCTTAGATATGAAGCTCATCTTCAGACTGGTCAGCTGACCTTGTGGACTGTTGCTCAGCAATCTGCCAGCAGTAATCCAGACGACTTCGTTTCCTCCAGAGAGACCGTCTGGACTCTCTCAGACATTTACGACAGTGTGGATGATATCAGGTGTGCTGGGGGTGATGGGACAGCTGTTATCATCCATCTCTCAGACGGTAATGTCAGGGTGGAGACCTCCTGCACCACCGACACCTTCACGCTGATCAACGACAAGAATGACTTCCTGTGAGTCAAGTGCTCTTTCTTAATCCCTGATCTTTACCTCAATAAATAATAGTCAAGAGGAAATGAACGTGTGACCGAAAGTTAACTCAACAACACTCTTTTTTTTTTTATCTTTGTCAGGTTCCGAATACCAAAAAGCGAATATATGACCTCAGAGGCAATCAAATATGAGCGGGACGCCTGGGTGAAAGCGATAAAACAATTATGTGTGGACTGGAAACGAAAGTCACAACATGAACACTTCTATGAAGCCCCTGAAAGAGCTCTCATTGACAGTACAAAGTCAGAAAGTAAGACACAGAACGACCACATGCAGGTCACACCTCCACCAGTGCCACCGACACCGAGACCACGTTTACCCAAAACATTCCCAGCTGAGCTTGTAAATAATCCAACAACACTAGAGCCAGAAATCGTTTCCATGAAAGCGTCAGAACCGAAGCCAGCCCGGACAGCAGAGTTCAGATCTGTGTTCAAGCCAACCTCACCAGTGGCCACATGCTCATCACCGTCTCTGACTTTGTCGTTTTTATTGCCCCCACCTTTGCCTGTGCCGTCAGCAGTTCCAGGTCCTGTACCGCCCGCTCCTTTGCCCCCTCCGCTGCCCATGAAATCCAAGCAGCTTTCAGAGAGGACAAAAGCTTTTCACTGGGACCCGGTGGCTTATGATAAGGTATCTGCTCTTGTGTCGGTTTTATCTATGGCCCTGTTTACACCTTGTGTTAAGATGCGGATCGCAAGTAGACGAGGGAGACACATTCTCGTTCACACCTGGTGTTTTAATCCGTCTCTTTTGCCCACTTTCAACCACTTCTGTCTTGATTTCTTCGAGGGAAGGGTATTTTTCATACGCAATTTACATATGAGCGCCCCCGGAGATGACGGAAAAACATGGAGAGCATCAGCTTTTCGTTTCTGCTCTGACAGCCACAAGATCACTCCGAACGCTTAGAGTGTGTGTTAGAAATCAGGAATGGTGAGAGAACATTGTGCTTGGTACGTTTTTCATCTTCAAACCAAACTTGGGTCAGCCGACAAAGTTTAAATCCCGTCTGGCTAGTGCGGTTCCCATAATGTTCGCACATTAGGTCAGCAGGCGGACAGTAGGCGGTGTTTTGTGGCTGTTCAAACACATTCGACCACATGAGCGTTTGCACTACGAATCAATCGAATGAGTTTTCGTCTACCTCTGGAAGTGGTTGAAAGTGGACAAGCTCAAGACGGTTTAGACTCTGTTTACACCTGTATTTAGCGTCGTCCACTTGTGATCCGATCGACCAAAACGCTTCTTAATACCAGTTGTAAACAGGGCTTATAGGAGGGGGGTTTATTTTAGTGTAATTTAGATACTTGTATTCATTTTTATTTTAGTTTTAGTTATTTTTAAGAAAAGTTAAACTAAAAAAAGAGAAATGTTGCCTTGGCAACTAGCTGAAATAAAATGCATACGTTTAATTTTTTAAATAATTTATTTCAGTCAATGCTTATTTTATTGCAAGTATCGAAAATACTTATTTTATGGTGTTAGCTTAAGTTTTAGTTAACTATAATAACCCTGGGTCAGACAAACTACTGTTTAAGCCATTGAGAAAATGTGCATTTGTACAGTATTACCGTTGTTCTGCCTCATATTCTTGTGGAAAACATGATACTTTTTTTTTTTCAGGATTCTTTTATAAATAGAAAGAACATGATTAATTAGAAACAGAAATTGTAACATTATAAATGTCTTTACTTTTACTTACGATCAATTTATTATGTCCTTGCTGAATTAAAGTATTAATTTCTGTAACAAAAAATCATACTGACCACAACCTTTGAACAGTAAAGTTCTGTATGCAAGAATACGCCAATGACCTACTACATTTGGTAAATGTGCAGTATACAAACAATGTTTCCCAGAATGCAATGCACTTGACTTGACCTTCCATTTGTAGTGCTAACAAATTCAACTTTCTCAGTCAGACTTATTATTTGATTGGCCCATTAATAGTATTTAAATGCAAAAATTGGATTCAAAATGCAGAATGACCTTTTTATTCAGCGATATTTTAACATTTTAAACATGTAATGTTGCATAATGTGTTATTTTTCACATACTATTTTTTTTTTAAAATATGCTAGTTTTCCATTTCGAACAACCATATTTTAACATACAGGAGACACTTATATTTCGTGAGACCTTATTTTTTATTTTTTACAGGGGCTCATTTTTGTTAAATGTGCGTGCGATGATGTTGTTTGCTTGTAAATTCAGACTAAAGGAGTCATTCAACCTACCATATTGCAAACGCAGCATTGAAATAGTTGTTGTGGTAAATCTGTTTTCTTAATATTTAATCATTTGCTAAAGATCACTTGCATTTAAGGCAATGCCTTAATATGAAATAATATCATATGAAATAATGGTATTGACTGTTCCCTGCCTTTGCAGATCGAGAAGTCAATATGGTCTTGCAGGAACCCCAGGAAGACTGAAATTGACACCTCACGCTTGCTTGAGCTGTTTGGAGTGAGAGAGTTAGGCGGCCCAGGCCGATCAGAGTCCACCAGTACTATGCAAATCATCTTGAATTCAAGGATCGCTCACAATTTCAGTAAGTATTGCAGGATCTCTCAGGCTATCAGCCAATATCTTTAAATGAAAAGTACCTTTTCATTTTCATAATATAAATTTGCAGCCAGGATGTTCTCGCAGGTTTGGAACGGCATGAGGCATTCATTTGTAGGTGAACTTCCATCATGGTCTAATGTTGTTGCTTGAGGAAAAAATGTCAGGCCGTGTCTCGTTATAAATGGTGTATTTGTTGTAGAACTTGTGGAATCAGTCATTGATCTCTGTGGGAGGATTAGAGCAGCAACAGGGAGGACCATTAAAAACCTCTCCTGGATTGGCTTTGAATAACAATGGATCTGATAAAACAATTTGCACATAGTTTAGTTCTCACGTACTTGAGTCCTCAATAGATTTTGTAGTTGAACAAAACACTATGAATTGAAAAACAAGCTTTTTAGCAGACTGCTACGCTGATTACTTTAGGAAAGAGAATTGTTTCTTGATCTTTCTTACGCTCATTTGTTTATTAGAGGTGTTTGCAAAGGACTTATTGAAGAGTAAGCAATTGTTTTGGCTTGGACTTCTGGAAGATTATAATTCTACTTACAGTTATTAATGTATTTTCAGGTTGTCATGTACTGTTCAACACATTGTGCGAGATCACATTGAAATTCTGACCATCAAATGCTAATTTCTGCTGTATTGTAGAACACTATCATTCAAAAGTTTGGGGTTGGTAATTTTTATTAATGGTTTTTTAAAATGAATTTAATGATGCTGAATATTCTGCATCATTACTCCAGTCTTCAGTGTCACATGATCCTTCAGAAATCATTCTAATATACTGATTATCATGATTATTCATGTCCGAATCATAAATTGGGTTGTGAAAAAGTATGAACAATACTAACAGAGAGGTTTGCCATTGCAAACACCTTGAATAAACACATGAGCATAAGAAATATCAAGAAACAATTCTCTTTTCTAAAATAATCACATAGCAGTCTGCTAAAAAGCTTGCTTTTCAACTCATAGTCTTTTGTCAATATATAAAATCTCTTCTAATTTAAACCTGGAATCAAACTTTAGCACTAGCATTTTGAAAAAAGTTAAACAAATAAATTTTATGATGTAAAATGAAGAAGAAATATGAAGGATTTTACTAAACTATTAAGAATGGTTTCCTTTAATTGAAATTAAGCTAAAAAAAATATATGAAATAAATATTATATTAAAAACATGTTAAAACAACATTTACAAATGAAAAAGTACTACAATAACTAATACTATAATAATACATTTAAAAATAAATTTTAAATAGTGTTGTCAAAACTTTTATGTTAGATGCGCTTAATAATGATTAATCGATTTGACAGCAATTATAAAAAACAAAAATTCATAAAATTGACAAAAGCACAAAACAAAATGACTAAAACTTTAACTAAAATAAAAACTGAAAATATATAAAAGCCAATTCAAAATATTAATAAATACTATAATAAAGTATAAATAATACTAAAATAACAATGGTGTGGTTGATTGAAATTCAGAGTTTCACTTAAATTGTTATGTTGATACTATAATTTGTAATGGAATAAATATTTTTTATTAGAAAAATTTAAAATTTTCAGTAGTGCATTTTCTCAGACTTTTGGACACTACTGTATGAAGCATTAAGCTTTCTACGAAAATAAAATTAAGTATAGACAGAACAAATGCTCTGGAACAATTTTCACATATTGACCACAAAAAAAGATCTCAACCTGATAAATCTGGTCTGTTGACCAGCTAAACAGCTCTAAAAGACACAACTAGGTGGCAGTGTTGCATCAAACTGACAGATAGACTGCTTGGAAATTGCAGCATAAAAAAGTTACTGCAATGTTCCAGTGTCCTCCAACTGATACTAAAGCATGGAATATGTTGATTCATCACACTGGGTTTCAAGTGTTCTGTTGAAAATACCTCTTAGTGATGCACGTTTCCCAGAAGCCAAGCTTTATCTTGGACAATAATGATGCTGATGTTCTCTTAAGCACGTCAGAGGTAGCACAAAACATCTGTTATTTTTGACCACCGTTTATTTGGATCTATTTATTCTTGCTATTCTTGCTATGAGACTTGAATAGCTTTGTAATGCTTTTTTGCTTTTTTACTTAGTGTTCACTGACTCAAAAAAGCATTAAAGATAAAAAAATGATTTGCAAATTAAAGTAGGTCCTTGTGATCTCGCCTATTAATATTTAAAACATCCCTAGAAAATGTTATAAAAAATGTTGAGGCCACATTTTGTGCTTTACTGTTGGATTCTAATAGACAAGCACCATTTTATGTCTCTTTGAATGACCTAAAGTGCACTTAAAACTAAAAATGAGAGTTTAAAAGTGCTTTTGTGCAAAGTTCTTCAACAAAAACAAGACATTTCCACAAATTTTACATTTTATGTTCACCTTAGCTCTTCACAAAGATGTAAAGCATGGCCTCGTCGTCTGCTCTGGAAGAAAAGAGATTGGATTTCAAAAGCGAGCAAATCCTTGTAAATCAGAACGAAAACAATAACACCAGCAGCAACCAAACGGCTGTGAGTTTCTCTCACAGGTGCCTCAATTAGGGGAGCGCTATGAAAAATGCATGGCATCCTTACTAGCCTGTGTGTCAGCTATCTCTTCCCTTCCAAGTGTCCTCTTCCCCGGTCTCTGACAAGTTGCGGCGGTAGGCAATCAGGGCCGGGAGCAACCCCCAGGCAATTTATCTCTCAGCCAGTCTAACACGAAGGGGCAAAGGGCTACGGAGCTCGGCAAAATGATAATGCCTTCTCAGATGAATATTGCATGTTGATCAGTAATAACTCAGCCAGAAAACTCCCCCGACTGCATGAAAAAGGAAAGAGACTCGCGAGGGGATTGAGCTCGTAGGAGTTCTTGGATGATGGCATCTGTGGTAGCGTGGAAGGAAATGCTCCATCACATTCGTCCCACAGTTTTTCACGTCTGTGACCAAATCAGTATTATGACATTCATTGTTTATGTATATTTAAGTATCTCAGAGTTTCGCTGAAGCATTACACAAAATACAGACGGTTATAAACGTGATGCCTCTTAGTTAATTACCGCGTAGCTTTATTACACAGAGACACACTGTAAGCAGATGTAGCTTGAAGCTGGTCTGCACACGGATGACTATGCAGTGAAAATACAGATGGAGGAATTATGGGATTGTGCATTTCACTCGTGTCTCTGGGCCTTATCATGAATCTGCTTTCTATCCGTAAGTAGTAGTTTCGGCTAAACTTTACCACCCCCTCGTGCGAATAAATAAACAAAACGACTACAAATCAGTGAGATTTATTTGAATAAAGTGTCCAGAATGGTTATGTTATACATATTATTTAAAGTCCCCCTGTAGTCAATAACTTTATCCCTTCAAACTCATCTTTGATCACCAAAATATTTAAAAGTTATTTCTTTGAAAAAAAAAAATTCTTCATACCTTAAAATAGCTTGAATGTAACTTGATATCCTTGCTTCATTTATTATACGCAGTTCAATGAATATGCAAATGAGCCCCGCCTCCACTCACTCACAGCAGCTCAGAGATCCACTCGTTGACGATCACACGGTTGATGTGATTGGTTACACGGTAGTTTGTGATGTCATAAACACCAGCGATTTCAAACCGCGTTTTTTTTTTTTGGTTCACTGCAGTTTTAAGGAGAAAATACTCAGCACTGGTGTTGAATTTACACATGGTTTGTCTTAAAGCACATTAAAAACACCACATAGACATATAAACAACATTAAAAGCTTGATTTTCACCATAGGGGGACTTAAAAAAAAAAGTGTGAGTTGCCTACAGAAGCAGTATTTTAAGAACATTGTACACTACCGTTCAAAAGTTTGGGGTCGGTAAGATATTTTATTGTTTTTAAAGTCTCTTATGCTCATTAAGGCTGCATTTATTTGATGTGGAAAAATGACTACAATATAAAATCTAATATGCTGATTTGCTGCTTAAGATATGTTTCTTATTATTATCAAACAGTTGTGCTGCTTAATATTTTTTTACGGAAACCGTGATAAATGTTTTTCAGGATTCTTTGAAAAAAACAGCATTTATTTGAAATACAAAGTTCTGTCACGAAACTCTAGATGGCACAGGCTGATTGGTCCTTAACTCTATTCGTTAGCGATCACATCGTTGCCAATGAGCTTGCTGCTCATCATTCAAACACTTGGAATTGTTTGCTGTTCGCAATCTGCAGCGCACTTTCAGAAACCCTCCACCTTCCCCAGCTCCACCTGTATTAACATTGCCAATCTCTCAGAGGGTTGTCATGACAGAATCCAGTTAATGCATCCTGAATAAGAAGTATTAAATAATAAAAAATAGTACAGACCGCTTTTGTACGGTAGTGTAGGCATATACACTCACCTAAAGGATTATTAGGAACACCTGTTTAATTTCTCATTAATGCAATTATCTAATGAACCAATCACATGGCAGTTGCTTCAATGCATTTAGGGGTGTGGTCCTGGTCAAAACAATCTCCTGAACTCCAAACTGAATGTCAGAATGGGAAAGAAAGGTGATTTAAGCAATTTTGAGCGTGGCATGGTTGTTGGTGCCAGACGGGCCGGTCTGAGTATTTCACAATCTGCTCTGTTACTGGGATTTTCACGCACAACCATTTCTAGGGTTTACAAAGAATGGTGTGAAAAGGGAAAAACATCCAGTATGCGGCAGTCCTGTGGGCGAAAATGCCTTGTTGATGCTAGAGGTCAGAGGAGAATGGGCCGACTGATTCAAGCTGATAGAAGAGCAACTTTGACTAAAATAACCACTCGTTACAACCGAGGTATGCAGCAAAGCATTTGTGAAGCCACAACGCGCACAACCATGAGGCGGATGGGCTACAACAGCAGAAGACTCCACCGGGTACCACTCATCTCCACTACAAATAGGAAAAAGAGGCTACAATTTGCAAGAGCTCACCAAAATTGGACAGTTGAAGACTGGAAAAATGTTGCCTGGTCTGATGAGTCTCGATTTCTGTTGAGACATTCAGATGGTAGAGTCAGAATTTGGCGTAAACAGAATGAGAACATGGATCCACCATGCCTTGTTACCACTGTGCAGGCTTGTGGTGGTGGTGTAATGGTGTGGGGGATGTTTTCTTGGCACACTTTAGGCCCATTAGTTCCAATTGGGCATCGTTTAAATGCCACGGCCTACCTGAGCATTGTTTCTGACCATGTCCATCCCTTTATGGCCACCATGTACCCATCCTCTGATGGCTAGTTCCAGCAGGATAATGCACCATGTCACAAAGCTCGAATCATTTCAAATTGGTTTCTTGAACATGACAATGAGTTCACTGTACTAAAATGGCCCCCACAGTCACCAGATCTCAACCCAATAGAGCATCTTTGAGATGTGGTGGAACGGGAGCTTCGTGCCCTGGATGTGCATCCGACAAATCTCCATCAACTGCAAGATGCTATCCTATCAATATGGGCCAACATTTCTAAAGAATGCTTTCAGCACCTTGTTGAATCAATGCCACGTAGAATTAAGGCAGTTCTGAAGGCGAAAGGGGGTCAAACACAGTATTAGTATGGTGTTCCTAATAATCCTTTAGGTGAGTGTATGTATCAATGCATGTGTAGGCATAATACATTCAATAATAAATCTGTTATAACAGAATTTTATGTGCTTATTTGGGCTAGTGCCCCGATTTGCACCAGTTTGATCATTAGTAACATGCTGATGTTAAACTGTATTGGAATAAATAATTAACCGAGTCTTATTTGTATGGTTGCTGCTTTGTTACAATGCAGCCTTAGAAGAAAGCTGCATATTTAGATAGGTTGCAGCAGGGCAGTTCATTAGGTTTTGGAACAGACTCATTATGTCCTGTAATATGACTACTTATTTGGCTCTTGATATAAATTATAGCACGCGTAGGTCTTAATAATACGAACTCAAAGACTAATTTGATGCCAGACACTTTTGAGGACTCTGTTGAGACTTTTAACACAACCTTAGAGTCATCATTAGTAGCAGCACTTTTATCCAGAGGACAGTTTTATTGCTTCGAGGTTGCTCTTTCATGTCTCTGGAGATTTAAGATGAGATCTCTGACTTATAATTGTAGACTTTGGTATCTTTGGTAGCCCAGTTTGAGATCTCTTAAACTCAAGAGGTGACACACATGAAATACTAGATTACTTGGAGAAAAAGGTTACTGTCTTTGATGTCTTAAATTATATCTGACAGTTAACTTTTTCTCCCCACAGATGCAGTTTTGTATATACAGTGGGGTCCAAAAGTCTGAGACTATAGAATTTAATTTAAAATAGTCAAGAAAATAGTCAGAAAGTTTTAGGATTTTGGAAGATTCTCAGCAAAGAAAATATTTCAGATTCTACAGATTTCTAGATCAGTACTTAAATCAGCAATTTTGTGACTTTGTACAAAAGGTCAGATTTTCATTCTTCCATTGAAGCACATGATGCTCTTTTAAACATCTCAGATTTTCTGGATAATGATGAGTGTTGCTACTATTAAAGCTGAAGTATCAAATATTAAGACATTCTACAATCATGTACAGTTTTCATTGAACCTTTTCATACATTGTTGTACTAAAATATGCTATATTATATACTACTATATGCCCACTTAATGGACAAAAGCATTGGGACATTGTATTCAGTATTCATTGTATTATTGTATTCAGGTGTTTCAAGCAGACCCATTGCCACAGGTGTATAAAATCAAGCATCTATCAATGCTGTCTGCATTTACAACCATTTGTGAAAAAATGGGTCATTCTGAGGTCAGTGAATTCAAGCGTGGTACTGTGATAGGATGCCACCTTCGCAATATAATATGTCAATTCGTGAAATTTCATCCCTGCTAGATATTCGACGGTCAACTGTAAGTGTTAATACTGGAAAGTGGAAGCGTTTAGGAATAGCAGCAACTCAGCCACATAGTCACATAGCGGGGTCACCAACACTGAGGCACATGTTGCGTAAAAGTCACCAACGCTCTGCTGATTCCATAGCTGAAGAGTTCCAAACTTCCACTGGCATTAATATCAGCACAAAAACTGTGCGGCGGGAGCTTCATGGAATGGGTTTTCCATGGACGAGCAGCTGCATCCAAGCCTCGGATCACCAAGTACAATGCCAAGCGTCAGATTGAGTGGTCTAAAGCACGCCGGAGCAGTGGAATAGTATTCTGTGGGTTGACGAATCATGCTTCTCTGTTTGGCAGTCTGATGGGTGAGTCTGGGATTGGCGGACGGCAAGAAAATATTACTTGCCTGACTGTATTGTGCCAACTGTGGTATGGTTTGGTGTGGTATGGTATGGGACTGTTTTTCAGGGGTTGAACTTGGCCCTTTACTTTTAGTGAAGGGAAATCTTAATGCTTCAGCATACCAAGACATTTTGGACAATGCTATGCTTCAAACTTTGTGGGCACATTTTAGGGAAGGCCCTTTTCTATTCCAGCATGACTGTGCACAAAGCAAGGTTCATTAAGACATGGTTGGATGTGTGGAAGAACTTGACTGGCCCTCACAGAGCCCTGACCTCATCCCCATCGAACACCTTTGGGATGAACTGGAACGGAAATTGCCAGACCTTCCCAACCAACATCAATGCTTGACCTCACAAATGCTCTACCAGATGAATGGGAAACTCCAAAATCTTGTGGAAATCCTGTCCAGAAGAGAGTGGAAGTTGTTATAGCTGCAAAGGGGGGACCAATGTGATGTCATAACAGTCCCCGTTGGTGTAATGGTCATGTGTCCCAATGCTTTTGTCCACATAGTGTTTATTTGTAATGATGTTTTTGCGTTTTAAACTAGAAAGCTGCTAAAGAAAAGCATTTTCACTCATGGTCTCAGACTCTTGGACCCACTATACAGTCATGTGAAAAAGAAAGTGCACCTTTTTGAATTCTATGGTTTTACGTGTCAGGACTCGTTTGACAGGAGTTCAAAAGGGTGTACTTTCTTTTTCACATGACTATATATGTTCTCATATGTTCTCTTTCTATCTTTCTTAGAGCTACAGTATAGCTAATGGCTTTAAAGTGAAAATCACTCCTTGAGTCAAGTCCTTGAACAATGATGGAACCACACAGTCTTTATAAATAAAACAAACAGTCCTGCCTAGTTCTGAATTGAAGGGCTGTATAGTACTCCATTTGAATGTATCTGAACTTTTTCGCTCCAACTGCATATACCACCCGTAAAGAAAATAAATTGCTAATCGAAAACCCATGATTAGAGCAGCAATTACAGCTTGAAGACGTTTCATAGGGGTTTGGCTTTTCAGCTGGTGGTGAGCTACTGGAATCATGAGTGAGGAACGTAGTCTGAAGTCCCTGTTAGCCTCTACAGCTCTGGCTGAATCACTGCAATCACTGAAATAGGAAATAAGATGAACAGCATATACTTGGAACATAAAAGTACAAAATTATATGTTAATGCAAGTGAAGATGTTATTCTTAATCATTCATTATTATGATGTTTCCAAAAAATAAATAATTGCCTTTTGAAATGTTCTAAAGAATATTGAAATATTATATTAATATTCATTAAGTAAAATATTAAGATGACAGCATATCTGAGATAAACGCAAAGATAAATCAAATCAGAACTTTTGCATTTTTTATATAAAAATGACAACCTTTGCAATGCCACTGAAAACCAAAGTGACACATTTCAGAGAGAAAAAACTTGGAATAACTAACTGCTTAAGTGTGCTCACCCTTTTATAGTTGGGTATGTGGCAGTGTTCAGAATAAACGAATCATCAAGCTCATGTGAAGTGGGAGTCACATTTTTTTCTTTTTACAAAGAAATTTACTGCGAATTCTGATATTCTCTGTCCAATTAATTCACAGTGGATACATTCTAGACTCACCCTTCATTTTTGCTGTATCAAATCAATCAAAATGGTTGTGAATGCTAAATTACTGTTAATCTGTTTTGTGTTTGTGAGGCTGTTGGTTTTTATGAATGGGACATGGCCTCCCATGTTTAAAACAATGGATGAAATCAGATTTTCTTGCTAGATAAAATCATGTTAACCATGAAAGAACCTTTCTTTCACACTGCTAATGGTTTCTCTGTAGTCCAACTTGGTGCAAACAGGAAAAAGAGGCTTAACATTGTAATTGTACCCTTGAACCTAGTGCCACTCAATCAAAGTGTGAATATGTTACTGTAATGAGCGTCATCCCAGCTGCCACAGCTCCCATTATTCATTCCTTTTTTTTCTGTTTGCAACTTCAGCACAGCTAGGTTTATTAGGTAAAATGAAAATCCCATCAATTCAGGTTTTGTACAATGCAAATCAGCATGCATCTGGCCCTCCCTGGATCATGTATAGAGAGGTAATTAAGCACACAACCCTTTTGTCTTCGAAATGCGCTTGGAGTTTCTCATCACAGGTGGGGGAGAGCTGCAGTCAGGAGAGGTTGTTTCAAGAGTTGCTCAAGACTGAATGTGTGTGTACCTGTGTAAATGTATTGCGTATTGTCCCCACAGATATTTTCCTCAAAAGTTTCCCTGTGCATCCGAAAGAGCTCAAGGACAAATTGTTGATTATAAATGAAGAGGAAGGGGGTCTCTCAGACGAGCATATTGCCTCTCTCAGGAGGTAAGAGATACATGGAGACAAAGCAGCCTGCCAAACTCCACACCTGACACAATAGTTCATTTCTTGAATGTGTATTGATTAATTGTTTGTCTATGAACACATGCAGACCGATGTCTGTGGCTGTGGTGTTGTGTTGCTGCTTTGATGTTTTTAAGATGCTGTATCACGTTAAGTCTAAGTATAAAAAGTGTGTACAGGAGGTTTATAAATTCCATTTTGATCCAAACTAGGTTATGCTGGTCTTTTAATTGAAAATGATAATTTGACACACAAGACTTTATGGAACTTCTTCAATATGTCTGATAGCGAAACAATTCATTTTCAGCATCATTACTCCAGTCCTCAGTGTCACATGATCCTTCAGAAATCATTCTAATATGCTGAACTTGTGCTCAAGAAACATTTTTGATTATTATCAATGCTGAGAACAGTTTTGCTGTTTAATATTATTTTGGAAAGCATGATCCATTTTTGAATTATAAAGAACCATTTATTTGAAATAAAGAATTTTTGTAACATTATTAATGTCTTTAGATGCTAAATTATACCATTTACATCCGTTGTAAACACATTTTATACCGATTTGATAGTTTGTATGCACTTTTATGACCAGAAATCTGTTTATGAAATATACTGTATATTTTTAAGACCGTTAAAGGTATAGTCATCATTTACCCTCAAGTTGTTCCAAACCTGTATGAATTTCTTTCTTCTGCTGAACACAAAAGATATTTTGAAGAATGTCAGTAACCAAACAGTTGACAGCCTGTTGATTCCATAGTATGGAGAAAAAAAAATACTATGGAAGTCAATGGGCCCCATCAACTGTTTGGTTACCGACAATCTTAGGCAATGACAGCATTTTCATTTTTGGGTGAACTATCCCTTTAAGAGTAAGAACTCTAAAAGAAATGGTGATAAAAATATACACATCCTACTATACATGCATGCATATTTAACCTCAAATGTTAATGCTTGAAAAAAGATTCTTGTCCATGTTATTAGTTAATGACCCTTTTATAAAATATAAATGAAAATATAGCGGTTGAGATCAGCAGACCACAGTTAAATGTAAAGGAACAGAGTGAGGTCTGTGTTTTGTAAGATGCTCCAGTGGTAGATGTAATGAAGACCACAGAGACCACGAGAAGTCACGGGCAGTTCATGTTGAGGAAGACACCATAGCGTTTCTTTAATGCTAATATAAAAGAACATATGCCAGGCTCTCTTAACAGAACAGCCTGCTTATAAAAGTTTTATCTGATGTATTTGAGGAAAAGGAAACTATTGAGTTGCCCTGAGGGAAGCTGGAGAAATGCTTTCTCCTCTGCATTTGACTGCAAGAAACATCCTTAAATGACTTCTGGAGGCCGACCTGCATGCGGGAGGCATAATCTAATGTACCTACTGAGATTTATATTTATTTAGCCAAATACGGTGGAATTCTAAGTGCGGCCACATGGGCTTCTGAATACAATCTTAATCGAGATGGTCCCAGCAGAAACTGCAATATTAATGGTAGGTGGCTTTAGTTAGCTTGTTTCTCCATCGGAACATCCTTGGGCTCATGAAATAGTCAGTGTGGTATGGATTTGAAACACACTAAAACGACCTGAACACAGGTCCATTTTGGAGGTGAGCTGAGTTCAAACAAGGATGCAAGTCAGGTACAGCCAAACATCAACTACCTGAGCACTTTATACAAGCTGACTGCAACTTGGCTTTTAATCAACCTCTGTTCCTCGGGCCACTGCAAATCAGAGTAGCATGCGCCCTTTTCAGAGGACTAGATGGAGAGATGCAAAGAGAAAAGCAGGCAATCTTGGAGGAGAAAATAGGCTCGCTAGGCAGTCAACCTGTAAGAAAGGAACAAGGGTTGTGTGACGTCCTTTTAGAATCGTGCACACTTAAAATGGTCATCTGTGAAGTATTTATGAAGCAGAGAGGTTGGACCGATGTAAAACTAAATTAGGGCAGACGTTTCAGTGCTTTGCCGTGTTTTCATTTGTTGTTTTCTTCATCAGATACGTGCCCACCGCAGATGACATTGAGATGTATAAATCGCATAAAGGAGACTTGACTGAACTGCATGTGGTGGACCAGTACATGATGGAGGTAAAGACATCACGTTCTGGTTAATCGCTGAAATAACGGATGTAATATACAGTATGTATGTACGTACGTACGTACCTGCGTGTGTATATTTCAAATCAACATAAATTGAAGAAATGTATACTATTATATACTACCATCTTTGTAAATATATGGGTCCCTATTTTAACGATCTAAGCGCATGGTCTAAAGCGCACGGCGCAAGCACACTTAGGTCGTGTCCGAATCCACTTTTGCAGGGCCGGCTCTAGCCCTCTGGTTGCCCTAGGCGAGATTAAGTTTTGCCCCCCACATTTTATCGGACCATGTAACTTGTAGTAGATAAATTACAATTTCTACCACCATAATCTAATGGGCTGCTACAAAGCTAAGGGGGTTTAAGAAAATTTTGTGCATTTTAATTTTCTCTCTGTTAAATTTGCACACTGAATATGGGTTGGAGCTTTTAATTTTGAACTCTCAAAGTGCACCAGATTGATGAATTTAACACCTGTCCTTTGGAATTCTCTGCCTATTGAACTTAGGGAAGCCCAGTCTTATGCCATTTTTAAAGGTCAACTTAAGACATACTTTTTTAAACTTGCATTCACTTGTTGATGTGTTTTTTTTAAAACAATTGCCCATTGTTTAGACCTGTACAGCGCTTTGAGAAGCTGCTTTTAAAGGCGCTTTATAAAATAAAGGTTATTATTATTATTTTGTTACAGTGTCTGTCTACATTACACTACTGTATAATAATAGTTATAATATTAATCCCATGACAGTAATAGCCATTTTTGTAAAACAAATGCAATAATAAAAATAAAGGAAACTTTCATAGCCTAATAAGTTTTGTACACATTTCTATACTTGAAAGCAAGTTATAACCCAGCGCCACCAATTAAACAAAACAAAACGAATGAGCCGCCGATGTACGAGTTTTATGGGCCGTTCAGACAAAAAATAAATAAATATATAAAAGTATGAGATGTATCGGCCCAAAAAGCACGTCGGCCCACCGGGAATCTCCCGGTATAGTCCCGATGGCCAGTACATGCCTTTGCACAATACTAAGTAAATTTATTTCGTTTGACACCTTAATGGCTGAGATGAGAAGACTTACCTGGGCTTTCTTTTTATCTTGTTCCTTTCTCCTTTTCTTCCCTGTGCTTCATTTTCGATCAACCCGCCAGCACTTGCCTTGCCTAACTTAACCTAACGTAACGCAACGCAACGCAACTCCCCCCTCCCCCATTAGGAAATGATCGACAATAATCATCAATTCAATCTAATAATCAAGTTGACAAGTAATTAAACGTGTGGCTGAGGGGCGCCTTATGATGATCATGTTTAATAAACATGTTTTATTTCGCTTATCATTCTAATTCTATGATTAATGGGAAGTAGGCAAAGGGCGACACTAGAGTGCGCCGCGCCCCCAACAAATTTGCCGCCCTAGGCGATCGCCTAGTTCGCCTATAGCAATCGCCGGCCCTGCACTTTTGCTAGTTTAACGATGCCCAGCGCATGGTCTAAAAGTGTTGTCCCTATTCTCTTAATGAGTAATGAGTGTGTTTTGGGCGTAACGTTGAAAAAACAATCAGAGCCTCATCTCCCATTCCCTTTAAATGCCAGTTGTGCTCGCAACATGGCGTATTCGCTATTTACACACCAACAATGCTAGTGTATGATAGGGCCCATGATGTGTAAGTACTTTATAAATACTAAGAATTGTGCCTTCAAAAATTTTTTTTTGCATTACTGTTTGAGAAAATTTGCTTAATATCACAATTCTAAATGAATAATGGTGCAAAACAAGTTTCAATTGCAAAATATAGTTTCTTATTTTATTTATTTTACTTTTGGGGTGAAACATGTCTGATATGTTCTTAACAGGCTTCATGAGATTTATCCAGACATTGTTGTTGACATTAATGAGTTTTACTCTGTTTTTTTCTAAAAGCGTCCCATTATGTGTAGATTCTCATGTATTGGTTCCAAATCTCTCATGTATTTTAATCCGCATTATACATTACCTACAGATTCTGGGCCATGTGCACAGGGCCATGTTTTCATGTGTCTAAGTGCATCGAATTCTTCTGATCCTCATTATGTGAAAAATCCATGAGGGGATTTAATTTGACAGCTGTTGGTTTGAATTTCTTCACCTTCATCTTCACACTGCAAATGAACCACACGTCTTGATAAAAGGATTTTTAAAGAGAATTTAGCAGTTGCTGTCTTCTGTTTCGGATTAATCTTTAGTAATTTTAACAACCGTGGACATGCCGTTTGTGATACATTAATTATGGTACAGTGCTAGTCCGTTCCAAAGTTTTGAGGCTGGAATTTTAGTGTTTCACAATTTTCGGCAAACATCGTTCCTGCATAATGATATCTTACTAGAACACCTTCCAGCAGTGGTGGTCACTTTGCATCAGATATGTGAGATAAATAATACATAAAACATGTAAAATATAAATGTCTTTACCTTGAAATATATATGTGTGTGGTCCACACAGTGTGGATAACCTGAGTGCAATACATGATGCGTTGTATTTCAGCTGATATCTGGGAACCTGTTGAATGTGTATGAATGAATCTCAGGGAACATGTCAAAAACATGTCATATTTCACCCCAATATCAAAAGACCAAAATTATAAAGTATGTTCTGTTTAATAAAAACCAGGATCATTTTTTAAAAATATTTTTAAAAATATTTTTTTATTGTGACATTATTTTCTTGAAAATTAAGCTAATTTTCTGCCAAATTCTCAAGAGCATATAATGCACAACAATCTATTTCATTACCATAACGGGAGAAAGTATTATTTTTTTTAAATAGAAAAGTACTTAAACATCCATAGGTATGTGTTGTACCACCTATAACTAATTTACTGATTTTAATAAAAATAGAATTGATACATTATTTTTGCATGTAATACTGTATTAAAATAATGAGAATCCCCATTAAAAATAATGTGAATGAAAAAATAAACAGTAAAATAAAATGTCACTTAATTGTCATGAAAATAAGGCATCAAAGTGCAAAAAAATTATCTCTACATAAAGTAATATATTTTAATATTTAGTTTATTAATTAATAAATGCTATAAAAATGTATTGTTCAATGTTACTTCATGCATTAACTAATCTTAACATGTAGTAAAGTGTTTAAAGGAGTCCTTTTTTGGTTTTTGTTCGCTTTTGACTTTGGTGTGAAATATGACCTGGATTATTTCATTTTCAATTTGTGAGATTCACCCGTACGAACCAAGCAGAGCATGTGTGAAGGTGTCGCTGCATATCTTTGTGACATTGTCCAGGCCGTCTCCTGATATATCACCTCTTCCTCAGATGTGTAACATCCCGGACCTGAGCGCCCGCCTGGACCTGCTGCTCACGCTGCGAGAGCTGCCCATCTGTATGGAGGACCTCACGCCGGTCAGACTCGCATTACAAACACCTCATATGCACCTGTCAGTCATGTTTGTGTCAGCCTGTCTCGGTTGCTCTTTTCTTTTGCCTCTCTTTTTCTCTGAACTCTACTGAATTACTTACCAATAGGGCTCATTCAGAATACGCTGCCAATATAGAAGTTTTTTTTTTTTTTTAGATGATACAGGAAAAGAGAGGCACTTTTGGATGCATTCATTATTACCTTTAAGTTCTGATAAACAGCATGTGGTGTGTGTGCATGTATTCATTTGCATGTTTGTGGTTGTGCTGGCATTTGTTTCGCAGTTAGAATAGTACTGCACTGATGATTATGATTGACAGAAGAAGAAAATGAAAAGTTTGTTTGTGGAAAAACAATCTCATGTGAACTCGGGTCTCACAGTACGTCTGGAGGAAATCAGTATTAAAGCTTCGCAACAGTGGCTCCTGAGGCACACAGCTGGAAAAAAAAAGCAAAGAGAAAGAATAAAAAGATAATTTACTAATGCAAAAGATAATCTTGTCAGCTTGGTACTTGGAAAAAAATAAATGAAATGGACTTTAGGTGAAAAAAAGAATCATGCATTAATACACAGGGGCTCTGTTCCCAACGAATCAGCACTTAGAGTGGGCTGAAGGAGTTTCTAATGGCAAATTTCCTTCAAGTCATTTATTAGTTAGAGAGAGGTAGTGCCGGGGAGAAGGAGATGTAACCCAAAGAGCACTCTGAAGGCTTTTTCTACCTGTGAGTAAAAAAAAAAAAAGTAAGTTGTAAATCCCTCTTGTACTTTCAATGCATCTCAAAAGTTCGTTTTTTATTTGAGTCCCTTATACCCACCTGGCTCCTCTATTCTGCAGCAATGCATTTCACTCTCATGTTAAGTGCTCCGAAATCCCTCTAATGAACTAATGTAGTGTTTTAAAGGTATGCGAGATGTGACATTCGTCTTCAGAAGCTTTTTCTGTGTGAACAGATGATTATGTACTGGACAGGGGCTGGAAGTTTAAGCCAGTAAGTGTGGAGAGGTCAGGATCATGGACGTGTCGGGGATTTTTACAGAGGTTATGGGTGTTATATGGCATAGAAATAGGCTTGACTCAGCATTTGGGTGTCAGTAAGGGCTTACGTTTTTTTCGCCTCAGGGAATTGACAGCTATTTTAGCCGATGTTGCTGTTCTGTCCACCTTGCTCTGTTCAGTGGTGTCACTGACTTTCGTCAAAGATGCCGGAAACAGTAGACATTTGAATCGTTCACACTTTGACGAATATGTGAAAAATTAACACTAACAGTTGTATTTGTGTTAACTAACATTAACAATTATTAATACATACTGTAACAAATGAATTTGCTCATTGTTAGTTAATTTGTATTTAATGCATTAGCCAACATTAACTACTGGAACCTTATTGTAAAGTGTTACCCATATTTCTATAACACTTTAAAAGGTTCAATTCTCTAACCTCAGTTAATGCCTTAAAGGGATAGTTCACTTTGAAATTAATTTTTGATATGTTTTAGCTTACCTCAAGGGAATCCAAGATGTAGGTGTCTTTGTTTCCGCAGAAGTTTCAATTTTGATATTTTTAGGTCAAACCGTTCTTGTCTGTCAGTCATATAATGCAGGTCTATGGTCACCACCTCAAAGAGCATGCACAGAGAAGTCCAAATTAAACATGATTTAATGACTCGTAAATGTAAGTACACATTGATGGCCTACGACATGAAACGAGCGGTTTGTGTGAGAAAACGAACAGTATTTATATCGTTTTTACCTCTTGTAAACACAGCCACATCCAAGTGATCTGAGGGCGCCGGCGCTTCGGTCTTTTCCGGAAAGCGCCGGAAGTGATCTCTCGCGCGTGTACGTCACTCATTGTTTACACAGAACAGAGATTGTAGGTAAGACGACTAATTAAAATGGTACTAATTTGTGCTTATCCGGGATGTTTAAACCGTCGTAAAAAAAAAAAAAAAAAAAAAAAAAAAAAATTGTATGAGTGACGTACACGCGCGAGAGATCACTTCCGGTGCTTTCCGGAAAAGACCGAAGCGCCGGCGCCCTCAGATCACTTGGACGTGGCTGTGTTTACAAGAGGTAAAAACGATATAAATACTGTTCGTTTTCTCACACAAACCGCTCGTTTCGTGTCTTAGGCCATCAATGTGTACTTACATTTACGAGTCATTAAATCATGTTTAATTTGGACTTCTCTGTGCATGCTCTTTGAGGTGGTGACCATAGACCTGCATTATATGACTGACAGACAAGAACGGTTTGACCTAAAAATATCAAAATTGAAACTACTGCGGAAACAAAGACACCTACATCTTGGATGCCCTTGAGGTAAGCTAAAACATACCAAAAATTAATTTCAAAGTGAACTATCCCTTTAAGTGTCATGAACTAACAATGAACAAACTTCTTTTTACAGCATTTATTAATCTAGGTTCATTTTAATCTATAAACATACTATTAGTCATTGTTAATGTGTGTTTATCCTTAACAAGTTAATGTTAATATATTTATAATTTATCAATTTAAATGTTACAAATTTAGAAATTAACATTCTAATGTCATGCTGACCCTTTTAGGTCTGATAATGCTTATTTTCCTAATCTTCCACTATTTGCTGTTTTTCTGGTAACTTTTATTAGATTCATGTTAACAAGCATTAAAATGCTAAGTATTTCTAAAAGATTTTTGAACTGCTGCATTATTTACAACAGAAATATAAAATTCCTTAATAGCTATTTGGTTAGGGCTTAACATTATTTATATATGGTCTTGTCAGCTATTAGAGTATATATATATTTATCTTTTTTGGAATAATTGCACCGATTTATTGCACTGAGCGCATTTTGATTTCATGTTCACTTTAAAGGAACATAAGATTAAATAAATGGATAATTCAGCCAAATTGGAAAATTCTTTCATCTTTTACTTACTCTCATATCGTTTCAAACCGATATGACTTTCTTCTGTGGAACATACATTTTTTGTCAATACAGTGAAAGTCAATGGGGTCCAATGTTGTCAGTGTTTATTTTGACCCCAACTTTCTTCAAAATATCTTCTTTTGTGTTGTGAAAGTCATACAGGTTTCGAACGTCATGAGTCATCATGTTTGGGTGATCTTATCCCTTTTAAGATCCATGCTATATTTGTGTCTGAAAATGTTATAGTGTAACTTTGGACCCCACGAAAAGGTCTTCCATTGTTAAGAGCTCCCAAAACAAGTACTCACGCTTCTGTTTCCACCCCTGCTATTAAATCCATGGGATTGTCTGACATGGTTGACTTTTTAAACCTGTAACATTAAGGCGGATTTAGCCACCATCTGACAGGCTGGGTGCTATAGGGTGGAAAATTGGTCTGGCTTAGAGTGGGGAATACTGAAGAGCTCTCTAGGTGTGTTGTGCTTTGTCTAAAAGCTGTCTGAGGAATGCTAACTCCTTGTGGCATTGTGAGCTTTTAGTAAACAGAGAGTGTGCAATGCTCAAAGAGCTCATGAGGTTACCGAAACACAGGAGTTTGAGAGAACTAGAGTAAAAAAATGCGAGAAGATCACTCATTTTGAGTGTTGCAAAGAAGCTTAGCGGAAGTTTCCACCCACTGGGACTTGATTAGCATTTGGTTAAATTAGTGTTTAAGGGTGTGAATCACCAGGTAGAAATGAAGGAGAGGGCTCGAAGGTAATGGATTGAGGCTGAGGTTACGATGGAAATAGATGAGCAAATGGTTTGTCTCATATATCGTAGACGTCAACTCAAGCTGTGTGTCTGGACTTTTTCCTTCAGATGATGTCTCTGCTGTTGCTCTTTGCTCAGGGGTTCAGTAGCCTACACCAGATTGTTAAACGAGTTGAAAAATAACACTAATACCACAAACAGGGATGGAAATTTAAAAAAGCAGCTCACAATGCCGTTCGCAAACTCCTTTCAGTCAAACCTGTTTATCTTGGCTAAATCCCAAGGGCTTTGCCCCAAGAGAACCATAAACTTGTTACTTGTGGTATTAATAGGAATGTTAATCAGACAGCCTCAATTAATATGGTATATCTAATTTGATGAAGTTAATTGGAAGTAATCCAGTGTGGTTCTGGGAATATTACTGATTCAGTCTGTATCCTGATCCACTGTGAGTTTAGTTTTCACAAATGGAATTGATTTCTAAGTGCATTGGTGTGAATATAGACATTTATGCTTTTTGGTATCTGTACATCCAGGGCTTGACATTAAAGGGTTAGTTCACCCAAAAATGAAAATTATGTCATTAATGACTCTCCCTCATGTCGTTCCAAGCCCGTAAGACCTCCGTTCATCTTCGGAACACAGTTTAAGATATTTTAGATTTAGTCCGAGAGCTTTCTGTCCCTCCATTGAAAATGTATGTACGGTATACTGTCCTTGTCCAGAAAGGAAATAAAGACATCATCAAAGTAGTCCATGTGACATCAGTGGGTTAGTTAGAATGTTTTGAAGCATTGAAAATACATTTTGGTTCGAAAATAACAAAAACTACGACTTTATTCAGCATTGTATTGTCTTCCGGTTCTGTTGTGGATCCGCGCTCAGTGACGCTGCTGACGTAAGACGCTGCTGACGTGTATCTGGTGTGTGTGTGTGTGTGTATTCCGGTTCTGTTGTGGATCCGCGTTCAGTGCCGCTGCTGACGTAAGACGCTGCTGACGTGTGTCTGGTGCGCCCGAGCTTCGTTTACAGTCTGAGGGAGACGCACGCTGGAAACAAAACAATCTTCGCAAACATGTCTAAGGATTTCGACACAGAGGAAGACTTGCATTTTTTTGCCCAGCCATATTTATTTGTACCCGAATACACGGACGCACCAGACACACGTCAGCGGCGTCTTACCTCAGCAGCGTCACTGAGCGCGGATCCACAACAGAACCGGAAGACAACACAATGCTGAATAAAGTCGTAGTTTTTGTTATTTTTGGACCAAAATGTATTTTCGATGCTTCAAAACATTCTAACTAACCCACTGAGGTCACATGGACTACTTTGATGATGTCTTTATTTCCTTTCTGGATAAGGACAGTATACCGTACATACATTTTCAATGGAGGGACAGAAAGCTCTCGGACTAAATCTAAAATATCTTAAACTGTGTTCCGAAGATGAACGAAGGTCTTACGGGCTTGAAACGACATGAGGGTGAGTCATTAATGACATAATTTTCATTTTTGGGTGAACTAACCCTTTAACACCCGCCTACCAGCCAAATGCGGGTGTATTTCAGCAGTGGCGTGTAACACAGTCACTCCTACTAGCCACTTTGGCGGCTTGCATTTTATATATAATATAGACATTTTTCAATTGTAGTCTTTTAAAAGGGCACCTGAAATAATAAACTAAGTGAAATGTAGTGTTGTCAAAAATATAGATTTTTCGATACATACCGATACTGAAATATCTGAAACGCTACCAATACTCATTTTCCACAGAATAGACACACGACACCAGATGAGATTTCTCTCTCTCATCTCTCCGACAGCGAGTTACACAGAAACCCGCCTCCCCTCACTCACTCGATTCATTTGCTCCAGATGAATATTGTTGGATACAGGGCTTGGATTTTAGCATGGAATTGCTTGTTTTGATCATAATTTGACTCATTCCTACAAATTTTGAGCTCACACCCAAAATGCGTGCACATAAAACTGCCTCTCAGTACTAAATAGAGCTCTTTTTCGCTGCTTATTGCACTTAAACAGTCAAAGACACACAAAATAATGTAAAAATGCCGGTCTTAACGAGTATTCACGCAAACCACTAGCCACAGTGGCTGGTGAGCAAAACAGTTAGTGTCTAGCCCTGTGTACATCACTGTGAAAACCTGTGACCATTTTTTAGCATGAAACGTCATTTGCAGGCCATTTTTATTATATCAAATCTTTTTTTTAACAGATATTGTTTATTTATTTTAAATTATTTTATATTCTGACCTGTGAATCACTTAGAGCATTATTGATTGATTGATTCATTCATTGATTCATTCTCTAAAATGTTTTTATATTATTATTATTCATTATTTTATCATTATTGTTATTATTATTTTCTTTTATCACAGCCGTTATTGCATTACCCAGCATTTATTTACTGCATTAACTAGCTTTTAGTAAAGAAGCATGACTTACAACAGTAGCCTAAAACAATGATGAAATAGCTGTTATTTTTCCTGAGATGATGTTAGCTGAATGTTGTTACATAGGCCGAACAAGCCATTGTATTTTAATAAACAATTACAAACAATAAAAAAAAAAGAAAGTTTTAACAGGAACTTGCATTAAGTAAGTAAACAGGGTCAATTTTGATTTCATGTTGACTTTAAATAGATTATCCACTGGCACCATTTTCTGTAATATCAACATTAGTCATACACCATTCTGTCCCAGAGTTTTGATTTAGCACGTATACTTGTCTAGCACTCTTTGTAATAGCACTGATTTAAGTGTCTTGTTGACGAATGGCAGTCGTTGATTGTACACCTTATACTTGTTACCTCAGTAAGAACCCCTTAACCTAACGGCTATCAATCCTCAGGTTTAACTTTCTTTCCAGCTTCAAATAATATATTACAGCACTTCCAGTGTAGGCTCTGATATACACTTGACAAGAACGCTCTGTGTCAACAAGACCGCTGAGAAATCCGGCTGTGCTTAAGTGTCTGTGGCTGTTAAGTGAGAGGCAGGGAAAAGTTTGCAGTTGGATTAGTTGGAGATGACATGTTCTGGCCTCTCTGTTTGTCTTGCAGCTGATTATCCAGAAGATCCGCATGTGCCAGCAGCTGTGGGCTTGTGAGCCATTTGTCAGTGTGCTGGAGTACCTTCTGGCTGTGGGCAATTACCTCAACCAGAACGCAGGCAAGGACAGGACCAAGGGATTCCGCCTCTCATCCTTAACTAAGGTAGGACCCGCACCGCCAGCAAATGACCTTTGGGCAATGGTGAGGAGAGCAGGGCAAATAAAACATCTTATTGGCATACAGGTTTTATTTCTCTCTCTTTTTCTTTCTTTGTTCTATCTGTTCAGCCTTAGTAACAGCATTAACTAATAATATGAGTTATGGTTTTCCTGTTTTCAGCAAGTAGCAGTCTCTGTTTTTAGTCACACTGTGTTGTGCTCACAGCTTTGCACACAAATGAACCAAAAAGATCTCCTGAAATACACACTCTCACATATTCTACCATTCAAAACCAGTAGTGTTTTTTTTGTTTGTTTTTAAGAAATACTTTTATCCAGCAAAGTTGCATTAAATTGATCAAAAGTCACTTTAAAGTCTGTTATAATGTTACGAAATATTTCTATTTCAAATAAATGCTGTTATTTTGAACTTTCTATTCATTCAATGAATCCTTAAAAAATGCAATGTGGTGTCCACAACATTGATAATAATAATAAATGTTTCTTGAGCAGCAAATCAGCATATTAGAGTGATTTCTGAAGGATCATGTTACACTGAAGACTGGAGTAATGATGCTGAATATTCAGCTTTGATCACAGGAATACATTACTTTTTAATATATATATATATATATATATATATATATATATATATATATATATATATATATATATATATATATTAAAATAGAAAACAGTTATTTTAAATGATGATCAAATTTCATAATGTTACAGTTTTTACTTTTTTTTATCAAATAAATGCAGCCTTGGTGAGCATGAGACTTCTTTTACTGATTAATTAATTAATTAATTGATATATTGCGATTCTTTTTATTAATTTTAGCTTGCATTCATATTGTTCCCTAAGGATAAAATACAGTATTTTGTAAATGTATTAAAAATATTCATATATAAATAAATAAATAAATAAGTAATTTTATAGTGTAGAGTGAATGACTCAATTACATCATTCACAGTATTTCATTGGAGTGGGTAATTGCTGTTTTTTTGTTGTAGTTCCAAAAGCTTCAAAAGCATAAATCATTGCTTAACAACCGCAGTGATAATGGTCAGTCTGTCTTAAAACATTAATGTGAAAAATCCGTTTACTTATAGAGAAAGTGAATACGATTTTAAGTTCTACCAGAAAGACTCAAAAACAAGAAATACAAAATGAATGAGTGAAGTAGTTACTCTTAATTATGGATACCTAATTTATGCCTGAGTGACGTACCTGAACAAGTCATCCCGACAGAACTAACGCAAAGCTAGTATTTCCAGAACCCTGTTGTCGCACTCTGTGCATATATGTATTGCGACGTGTATCATATTGTGACATAATTCCCAATCCCCTATGGGTTTGTCATGTTTTTATGACTCCATCCACTATACAAATCAGACATGCAGTACCTATGAGTTTTTCTTTGTTCATTTCTACAAACTCTTGCCGCAGAGGCCCAATTCATTAGCCACGCGGCATGGCTTTTTCCCGAGCTCGCTGAGTCATTAGCGACACATGGTGGTAATTTGTATCGATTTTTGCGGCCAGGATGCTGAAAACCCAGTTCCTCAGTGGCAAGATTTAAGGGCACTTTCACAATAAGCTGAATGACTTCCTCCTTTGCTAATGAGCGCACCATCTCTGTGCTTCCTCCATTAGGAACACGACATAGAAGGACGAGAACAGCATTCTTACTCTATGATGAAGTATAACTTTACAGGGCAGTTACAATTTTCAAAAATATCATTTAATATATCATATTTTTGTTACCAGTGTATAAAATTTGAAGATATCACAACATTTAAGACCAATATGTAATTTAAACGTATATTTGACAGGCTTAAATGTATATTTGATTCTGATTGGTCAATTGTAGAATTTTACAGTCAGATATTTTTGAATAATCACAGCTAAATTGTATAAATAACTGTTGTTTTATGTTTCTTTTAAATCCCATCTCTCGTTTTCCCATCACATAAAATAACTTGAAATCAATATTTAATACACTACCATTCAAAGGTTTGGGGTTTGATAGATTTTTTTTATGTTTTTGAAAGTCTTTTATGCTCACCAAGGCTGCATTTATGTGACCAAAAATGCAGCAATATTGTATAATAAAAAAACAGTAATATTGTAAAATATTATTACAATTTAAAATAAATGTTTTCTATTTTAATATATTTAATAATTAAATTTATTCCTGTGATGCAAAATTGATTTTACTCCGGTCTTCAGTGTCACATGATCCTTCAGAAATCATTCTAATATGCTTATTTGCTGCTCAAGAAACATTTATTATTATTATCAATGTTGAAAACCGTTGTGCTGCTTCATATTTTTGTGGAAAACATGATCATTTAGTGACAATAAAGGCTACTACTACTACTACTATCATTTTTCCTTCCTTCCATGATTTTCATCAATATTAATGCATCCTTGCTGAATAAAAGTCAAGAATCTTACTGACCCAAAACTTTTGGACTTTTTGAAACTGCAAAATATGAGAGATCCTTTTTAAACTAAGCCTAAGCTTTGAACAAACAGTGTATTTGATGCCTCCAGGTCATCTTTTAGTTCTGTAGAATGGGTCCGGGGATTGAAATGGTAAACAAAACAAACTGGAAACAGAGTATAGCCCAATTTTCCACCCATCTGAAGAGTAGCATTTAGCCCCCTGTGAGTTTTAAATTAGCGCCTGTTGAAATTGTTGCAGTGGTTTCATGTCTACATGCATTACCATAAAGAATGGGTCTAGAGAGCTTGATATATCGCCACTCTTGTTCTCTACAGGCCTCTTCATATGAAGATCAGTTGAAACAATCACTCTTGAACATGCTCTCTGGTTTACATATTATTTATTTTAAGAGGATGCAATTTAGATAGGATTGTTTTGTGTTTAGCACTATTTTATGAATTTTCAGCGCTTAAAGGGATAGTTCACCCAAAATGTTTTATTCTGTTGTCATTTTTTTCGCACCCTTTTTGGTGCGTAAATGATACGCCACTCATTTTGCCACTGTTGCCTTGGCTTTTGGCTTTTGGCTTAGTTGGGGACATTTAATTTAATATTCAACAATATTATTGATGTGCCTTACTTAAGGTGGATGATGACGCAATTTTCTTCTAGAAACAAATTTTGTTGTATTATTTTCATGTTATCACTGTGAAGCTGCTTTGATACAATCTGTATTGTAAAAAGCGCTATATAAATAAAGGTGACTTGACTTGACCCTCAAGTTGTTCCAAACCTCTATGAGTTTCTTTCTTCTGTTGAACACAAAAGAAGATATTTTGAAGAATATGGGTAAACAAACAGTTGATGGACCCCACTGACTTCCATAGTGTTTTTTTTTCCCCATACTATGGAAGTCAATGGGGCTCATCAGCTGTTTGGTTACTTATTCATACTTATGGTTGGTTAGGTTAATATTCTTCAAAATATCTTCTTTTGTGAAAAGAAAAGAAAGAAATTCATACAGGTTTGGAACAAGGGTAAGTAATGATGACAGATTTTTTTTAATTTTTGGGTGAACTGTCCCTTTAAATGATTCACATTACCATTTGATAAGTGTTAAAGCTGCAGTAGGGAGTTTTGAGAAAACGTTGACTAAGGCCTTGTCCACACGGACACGGGTATTTTTATAACCGGAGTTTTTCCTACAGCGTTTTAAAAAAAAAACCCGTCCACACATGCTCGGTCTCCGTCTACATGAAAACGTAAAAACACGCTATCAAGTGCGGTCAAGAGCATGCCACGCCAGCAGGCGGCGATATAAACCTTAACCGTAAAGCCACGTTGGCCAATCAGAAGCACAAATCTGACGTCAAACACAGCGGATAACGTCGCACACTCTGACGTCGCAAGGCAAAAACCCCGGTTTCACTGTCTACACGACAACACTGTAACCGGCGTTTCTGAAAATCCTCACCCTGGCAGGGTTTTTAAAAAATGTTCGGTTTCAGTGCGTTTTCGTGTGGACGAACGGCCGGACCGCGTAAATAAAGTCACGGTTATAAAAACACCCGTGTCCGTGTGGACAGGGCCTTAGCCTGAAAATTTGAACAAGCACAACTTACAGGTCCCACCTCCTTGCTCTCTGCTGCGCTACAGCCCTCCCTCCACAGCGGAGCCCGTCGTGAACACGCAGGCTAGTAAACAGGGCCACCGATAACAGCGGATAAAAAGTTATATGGCACGTTCACTAATAGGGACTAAACGTCAATAATATGCTTTACATTGACTATGGCCTGCCCATACTTTGACTACAAACTTGGTCCTCAAATCATTATGTATTTTGCAATAGCCTACATGTAACTTTATAACGTTGCACTCTTTCTATGTTATAAATAGCTAGTAAGATAACGTTAAAGGGGGGGTGAAACACTCAGTTTCACTCAATCTCATGTTAATCTTGAGTACCTATAGAGTAGTATTGCATCCTTCATATCTCCAAAAAGTCTTTCGTTTTATTATATTTATAAAAGAAAGATAGGCTGTACCGAGTTTTTCCGGAAAAACCCGAGCGGGTGGAGGCTTGCCGTGTGGGCGGAGCTAAATAATCACGACACGAGCGCGCAAAGCTTTTGCGTTGAGAGCGTCTGGAAGCTGTGAGTGACATCCGAAAATAAACCATGGCTAACAATCAGATAGTAATCCCATGCAGAACAAGGATCTAAACAATACTAAGGGCTCGTTCATACAGAACGCGTTTTTGCTCACAAAAACGTGAGATGGGCAGTGAAATGGATGAAAACCATAAGGTCTCGAGCGTTTTTAAAAAAAAATAGAAATGATTTGAACTTGTGCGCAGTGTTTTTAGAACACCATGTCATGCGCGAGTTTTATAACATTTGTGTGTTGTAAACAGACAGACTCGTGGTTTATGAGGACATGATTTATTTTTACAATAAACAAACTGACACCTACAGTGGCCAGCTAAACAAATGTATTTAAACACACACACACACACACACACACACACACACACACACACACACACACACACCATACATCGCATGCTCCATAGATATACATTAACTGTATGTGATCATGTTGTTTACTTGCTGTGCTTACACGCCGATAGTTAACAACTCACAGACATTTGAAGCAGTTTTACTCACCGCCTGCGGTTCCAACGCACGACCGTGAACCTTTATCGTTGGGACTGCTCCATCTTTAAGTATTAGGCGATCTGCAAATCGGGCGTTGAACTGGGCCTTGTTTATAAAACTATTACCGTCGAAATAAAGGGAACAAACAAAAACACTCGCACAACTCCGTTGCTGCTCTGGAAAAACAAAATCCATCCACAGGTTCCTTAACGCTGGGTTTTTTGGAAATTTGTGCAGTGTTGTCTTGCCCTGGCAACCAAAAACACACTTTTTGGTGCCATTTTTTTAATTGCAGCGCAGCCGACCGAGCCCAGCGCTCTGATGGGCATAGGCGTACTCTCGCACGCACTAGGCTACAGATGCGCGCGCGCCGTTCCGGGAGAAGTCCCCTTAAGACCCGTATAAGGAAATTCCGGCCACTCTGACGTCACACACGCCCGTATTCGAAAAAAACTTTCCGAAACTTGTGACAACCCGGAAGGAGTATTTTTGGAACAGAATTACTCCATCAAACTTACAACTTCATTTTTGAAACTTTGTCCATGTTTAGCATGGGAATCCAACTCTTTAACAGTGTAAAAAACTCACTATGCATGAAACAGCATTTCACCCCCCCTTTAATATAACGGTAACTAACGTTACAGTATGTAAGTAATTATTCTAGCGATATATAATGCTAGATAAGGTGTGCTAGTACATTATTTCAGCAACATGACAAGCCAGTGAATTAGCAGGTTTCAATTGTTGCTTAGCAGAGTGCGTGACATTTTATCTACATGTTATGCGGCTAGAGTTTTGACACCGAGTCAAGTGGGCTCTGTGTAATTCTTTCTTTTTCGCTTGTTTATCGTCATCGGTCTTTTTCCTTTTACCTCCTTGTTTTATGAGCAGGTGTCACTCGAGAATTGGCAGTTTAGGTTGTTTCTCCGTCATAAGCACAACTGCAGCACGCCGGCAATCTTGAGTTTGAACGACGGCTCGCGCTGTGCAAGAGAGGGGTGTGATCAGCGCGTACACGAGCGTGATTGATACTGCTAAGACATTCCTCCTGGCTCTGATTGGTTGTTTCTGACCGGGAGCGTGTATTTCTGCAAATGGCAATAGGACCACTGGGAGGAGCCAGAAGAGCTTGATTTTTTTCACAGATTATCTGTCTCATATTCTACTGTCAGGACATAATGACAGTTTTAACAAATATGTAAAAAAAAATTTTTTACAAAAGTTAACGACAGCAGCTTTAAAGCTGCCGTCGGCAAATTTTTTTAATCATATTCAGTGAAATCGACACTATAATCCGACAGAACAAGATAAATAAAGTGGTTTTAGAAAAAAACCCGAGCTTCTAACTCCACCTGGAGCGTGTTATTTGTTTTGCAAAAATTCACAGCTCCCGGATCAGCGGGTCCAATCAGCGCAGGGGGGTGTGAGATCTCACTGTCAATCACAGATCGGGCACACGCCACCCCTCGCGCACGTTACAATCACATCCACACGCCTGAAGTTCACGCAGTAACGAAGAGTGATGGTGGATGTATCTCGCTTTCAAAACACTAACAAATCAAGTAAGCTCATTTAGAGTATAAATGACGTTAGCAATTGCAATCTATCGGTAGATTAGCCAGGGTAGCATACCTCCAAATACTGCTGATGAGACGGGCGCGTTCACAGATAACCTGGTGCACATGCACTGACGAGCACGAACTCGGTGGGAGGGTATCCGTTGATAGTGGGGGAGGGGCATGAGAGTTGTAAACATTAAAAATTTTGCCTAAGTCCACTCAATCTGCCAGACTTGCCGACTGCAGCTTTAAACCTTTGTGAATTAGCAACTATATTTATTCTGCATGATGACTCAAGATATGCATTCCTTATCATTATCACCCTTAAGCCTGCTGTACAAATTCCCAATCTTTAAAAACACTCGTGCGAGGCTGCGGTACTCCAACAGCATTTTTATTGTGTCTGTGGTTAATCAGAGAGCAGAACCTTCAGATGTCAAGGAGATCCTTTTGGAAAAACGTTAAACGGTTTTTCACATGTGCACAATAGAGGTGCTTTTCGGTACAAGGACATTATCCTCCATTTTTAGTTAATGGTAATATGCACGTGGGTGTTGAATTGTCAAACCTCGCTCTTTCTCTGGCCTTGGGCAAGGTATTGGTATTCAGAAATGCGTGCATGTGCGTGCATAAATACTCACAAATGCACACTCACACCCAAGATAAATATTTGTTTACCTGATCCTCTAAATATAACACCCTCTGGTCAGATGGGACATTTGATTGGGGATAAATGACCAATCGTTCCCAAACCTCTGCCCTACTGCCAACATAGACAGCTACCTTTTAAGAAAGCATCCCGATTGTTATGGAACATTATAAGTGACCAATTTGGAACACATTGGCAAATCTCTATGTCACACAAATAGCACTCGGCACTTGACAGACAATTGATTCCAATAGAATTTGTTGTTAATATGTTGCTAATGGCATTAATAAGCATTAAAACACATCACACACATTTTTAATATATAAAACAATACTTATTTATATATTTATATTATATGAAATGTAAAAACTAGTTTGTCAGCATTAAATGGAATACAAGTTTATTTATAGTTATTTCTCTTCTGCCATCTTGAATATATTTTATTCATTTTTCACCGAGTTTGTCACAATGCAATTCTGGGAATGCCTTCACTGCAATTTGGCTAAATCAAAATAAGTTTCTATGATGCTTTAAAATGCTGCCTACATAGGGAGCTCACTAGGTTTTGGACACAAAGTAAATCTATCATAAAATAAGAAATATTTTATCATATTTTACATACACATTTTAATTATATAATATGTTTTAAATTTGTTTATTGTTATACATATGAATTATATTAAATCATATTTTTATTAACTCTTTTTTTCTGTATTTAATGGAAAACAAAGTGTCAAAAAAGGGTCTATGA
Organism: Rhinichthys osculus; assembly: GCA_029959095.1. Lineage (NCBI taxonomy): Eukaryota > Metazoa > Chordata > Actinopteri > Cypriniformes > Leuciscidae > Rhinichthys > Rhinichthys osculus. The sequence continues at coordinate 8,138,001 of JARWKJ010000021.1, read as the reverse complement.
TGCATTAAAATGCTCCCTACATAGGCAGCTCAATAGGTTTCGGAACACAGCAAATGTACCATCTTCTTTCCAAGTGCAGGTGCATGGATAAACACATTCATTATTTTTCCCTCCTTTTTCCAGCTTTCTCAGCTGCGCGGGAACAATCGGAAGTTCACCTTGCTGCATGCCCTTGTGGAGCAGATCATGTTGCGAGAACCACGTTTGGCCACCTTTTTCCTGGAGCTTGCAGAATTCGAGACAGCTTCTGGCGGTACTCTAATCAAAATTTCATTGGAAGGGAAGATGTGATAGATGTTTTTGAGGCTGATTTGATTGAATGCCTTCTGATTGTGTGTTTCTGTGGTTTTCCTGCAGCTTCGGTTAAAGGTCTAACAGCAGAGGTGGATGGTACGTGGTCTTATCTGATGTATTCTGTGATGCTGCTGCACCAAGCTTGTTTTGTAGATGCTTGATTGAGCACTTTTGCTTTCAGAATATCAACAAACCCTTTCACTGTTATATTCAAGTGTGGTCAGGCATTTCATACAATTTATAACTTTTTAATCAGCTGAGCGTTCGATTCAAACCTGTTGCTGCTTGGCTTGCTTGTGCATTAATGCATGAAAGCATTGCAATTTTATTCATAGAGTTTAGCTACTCCATTACAAATTTCCTCAAACAGAGGAACCCTACTGAATCTTACTGAAACTCTCCCCCCCCCCCCCACCCCCCCCCCCCCCCCCCCTGTCACTATTTAGTTGTGAAGAACGAGTTTCAGAAGGTCATCCAGTACAGGAAAGCACAAAAACGGAAAAACACAGCGGCCAATCAGCACCCCAAATTCGTCAAAGACTTGAAGGTAAATTTACAGGTTTACCCAATTATTTTTGCTTTGTGTTATTGTACATCACATACTTGGTCTGAATATGAATTTGAAAGAAAACATAGATATTAATGTCATGTTTTCTGATTAATATGATTTATTCAAGTGGTTTCTTCTGTGGAAAACGATTATGTACTTGTCTCTATTTTTCATGCAATAACCATGAATGGGGATTTAAGTTTTTTTCCTTTCTACAAAAGAATGCAAGAATACAGTATATACTATTTGTGCGATAAATTCTAAGTCTTTGCAATTTAGGTCGTCACTCAGTTTCAGTGAGCTGATAATGACTGTGATCGGATCTAAGTCAGTGAGTTGAATTTAATCATTTAGATTGATTTTGTGAACTGGATCAAAAGATCTGATTCAAAAGAATGACTTATATTGGACAAAGCTACTTTTCTCACTGAATGATGACTCAAATTTCAGTCTCTACCTCACACAAAGCTATCATATTACTTCAAAAGAATATATTTATTCTGTTCTTATTTATTTCCATTATATTGAAAAGACTGGCCAGGATATTCTTAAAAAAAAGAAAGAAAAAAAAATCCAATGTACTGTATCATTCTTGCACAACTCCATAGAGAAAGGAAGTTAATTTAGATCGTATGAAGTGCAGACCCTTGTGAGCTTGTGGTTTGTTACACCTTTTCACTGTATAAAAGCTTTTTCTGATGTGGTTTGGCTGGAGAGAAATATCAGTGATGAAAATCCTCTGAGGATGAGAGCGCTAAGAATGCCAGTGCTACCTCTCCAAAAAACGGAAAGAAGGAAAATGCACACCCGAAACACCTGCTGTTCCTTTATCACCCGCTCTAGATGGCCATCGAGAAGCAAGAGGCTGATTTCAGACAGCTGATGAAGAGGTGTGAGGAGATGAGGAAGCTCTACACTGACATATTGGTAATCCCTGAGTTATTATTTCAATATCTTCTGTTGTGTTGCCTTGAGAGATGGATGGGCCGGAGTCACCGGCTATCTGGAGATTGGCTTTTTCTGCTTATCTGTGCCAGGTGGACTTTGGGAAAGGGGAATATATTTCAGCCCACCCATTGACCAAGGTTACAGTGTTTTTTCCCTCTCACTGTGAGGGACATGATGGTGGATTGAGAATGACTTATGATGACAGTTCTCTATGATGTTCATGGGTTGTTTATAGCACTAAATATGTTATGAGCACAGAAGATTGTCTTGGGTATACCAGAGGGGTATTTGCTACAAAAATTTGCAAAGTAACTAGAAATGCAGCATTTTAACACATATGATGAAGAAAGAAAGAAAGAAAATAATTAATACTTAAACAAATGTATAAAAAGTAATATTAAAAAACTTTTAAGTATAAAATATATAAGAAAAAAAAATCAATACAACTGTATATGAAGACATTTTGCTTAATCAATTTTTTTTTACTTTTTTGCTAATTTATGCCCATTTTGGCCACCATGCATTTCAAAGTTAATCCTAAAATTCAGCATATAATGACATTTGACACACCTCAGACTGAAATTGATCATATTTGTTAGGTTGCAATATAATGTACGCTACCACTTAAAAGTTTGGGGTCAGTATGATTTGTAACTGTTTTTAAAGAATATTAATTCTGTTATTAAGCAAGGACACATTAAATTGATCAAAAGGGACAGTGAAATAATTTATAATGTTTCAAATGATTTATATTTCAAATAAATGCTGTTCTTTTAAACTTTCTATTCATCAAATAATCTTGTTTTTGGAAAAAAATAATATTGTTTTTGAAAACAGTGTCAATGTTGATATTGATAATAATAAGGAATGTTTCTTGAGCAGCAAATCAGCATATTAGAATGATTTCTGAAGGATCATGTGACACTGAAGACTGCAAATGATGCTGAAAATTCAGCTTTGCATCACAGAAATAAATGACATCTTAAAATATTAAACAGAGCGATTTCAATAGGGTCCTTGACCACCATGGGTTTTTGGTCCCTATTCAAATAGACAACAGTTCTTTTAAATTGTAATAACATTTCACAATATTACTGTTTTACTGTATTTTCAATCAAATAAATGCAGCCTTAGTGAGCAAAAGAGACTTTACCGACCCCAGACTTATGTTTCTACTCAGAGGTGGACAAAGTACACAACTTCCTTACTTGAGTGAAAGTACAGATACCACTGGTCAAATATTACTCCGTTACAAGTAAAAGTACAGAAGTACTTGTTTTAAAAAGTACTTAAGTGTCAAAAGTAAATGTCAATGCATTGTTTTATTATTGTTGAATGTAATACTTACAGTACCTTATGCCTCTGAATCTATGCCTGCCTACCTACCCTCATATCAATATCAAATTGATTTCTAGAACACAGTTCCAGTAGTGGGATTGAATGTGAGATTGAATAAGCGCACTCAATAACGTCCACAATGGTTTCGGACACCCAAAGGGCTGTTCCCTCAAATAGTGCCTCATTTAAATTTTTTTGGCTTTTAGTATTAATATGTTAGCCTTACTGTTATCTATAAGCTAGTGTGCTCCAAAACAATGACAAAATTCGCATTTAGAAGACCAAACCCAACGTTGAAAATGAAAATCAGGTTGATGTCAGAAACCAACATCAGTTGGGTTCTGACGTCAACCCGACTTTCATTTCCAACCAAGATCCAACGTCTGTCCGATGTTGGATGTTTACGTCAACCCGAATTTCATTTCCAACCAAAATCATCAACTGACTGACGTTACCACTTTCTACTCAAGGACCTTGACAGAAATGTAGTGGAGTAAAATATACAATATTTCTCTTTCAAATGTAGTGAAGTTAAAGAAAAAGGTTTCCAGAAAAAATTTAAATCAAGTAAAGTACAGATACTCAAGTAAATGTACTTTGTTACTGTCCACCTCTGTTTCTACTCATTTCTGACAGAAAACAAAACAACTACTTTTTGCTTTAAAAGCCCAGTTGGGCCAAATCGGGGGCCAAAAAAATACACAGCTTACTTAATAATAAAGGAAAATAACAAATTCTTAAGCAGAGTCCTTTTCCTCTGTTTGTTACATGTATTTTCCAACTGTCCCAATTTTCTTCAAGATTTGTGAGTGTTTCATTGTGAACATTCAGCCCATTGTGTGTTTGACAGGATGAGGAGCGAGTCTCCTGCCAGCGATGAGAATACTTCAGTTTTACAATTACAGCCCAACTTTTAGCCTTGGGCAAAAATACAGCAAACAGCAACTTGGGGCTGTGGAGCCAGGAATAATGGAAAGAATAGAGCCAGGATGAAGAGAGAAACTGAGAGGAATGGGAAAATGAGCAGTTTTTATTTTTTTGGCTATTAAATAGTTTCTACTAGAATAGGTTTTCATGCTTGAATGTTCAAAAAACACCCTGTTTTTCACATATTTGACATTGTTGCAGCTCCTCTCTTCCCAGTCTGTCAGTAACGCTCTGTTTAGTCTCTAGGAAGCCCCGCCTTCTGAAAAACGCAGTGCTCTGATTGGTCGGCTGGATCAGTGTGTTATGATTGGTGAACCGCTTCGAGCGTGTTTGGGAAATGTCCCACCCCTTACCATAACCACGAGTTTCAACACACTACTAACTAACTCAACCAGGCCTCGTGCCTTTATTTTACGTATGCCTTGAGCAGGAATTCTTTAAATTAGGAATATTGTGACTTGTCAAGATTACAAAGACTAAACTCAAGATTACAATGAAGGCATTTCAGGGAGTTACTGATATACAGAATAACTCCCTTTGCAGGGATTTTGTGCTTTGTAACTTTGCAGACCTTTTTCATGCTCAAACAACAACATAAACACACTAAAGAAAGCTGAAAATGTAAAAAAATAAAAATAAGCATAATTGGACCCTTTTAACTAGTATGACTTATGGATATTAGTGAAAAATTTCAAGGGAACATTGACTAGAGTCCTGTTTACACCTAGCCTGACTTCGTCATACTCATATTCTAGTCAGAATGTGAGTCTGATACTGCTCCATAGGGCTTTGATTATGAGGCGTGTCTTAACCGAACCAGGAAAAACTAGGCTACAACTCTGCACTCAATTGGATAGACCTACAACCAATCAGAGCAACGCAGTAATTTTTTTTTTTTCTTATGAGCTACGCAAATTGTCAACAGACCTCAACTGCACGCACGCTGGAAGAAGTAGTAAAATAATGAGTGTTGCTTCTTTTACTTGGTCCTCCATGAGTGCGACCAAAGGAGAAACCACAACGACCACAGGGCTTTCATTGCGTCCCATCTTCTTAGCGACCATCGGAGCCAGCTGATAAATTAAACCGTAGGAAGGACGGCAAACACATCTTTCCGATCGACAAATGCCTTGATTGCAGTTTTCTGTTCGTCTTTTAAAATGAATGCGCTGTCGATTTCTTTTACAACAGACGCGATAGCGGAATCTATACATCTCAGTTCTCCAGCGGCAGTCATCTGTGAGGGAAACCAGTTCAACCCAAGCGCTCTTTGATAATGTGATGATTACGTAACTGCAGATCATCTGTCTATCATCGTATAAAGCCCGCCCTGGCCATTTGATTGGCCCGACTAATTCTGAACCGATCATAATTACTCCTCAATGGATCGAGTCCAGACCGAACTTCCCGACCAAAAAATGTTGTGGGCGGGGTTCGGGCTGGCATCCAGGCTAGTTTACACCTGGTATTAAAGGTGCCCTAGAATGTGAAATTGAATTTATCTTGGCATAGTTAAATAACAAGAGTTCAGTACATGGACATGACATACAGTGAGTCTCAAACACCATTGTTTTCTCCTTCTTATTTAAATCTCGTTTTTGAAAAACTCCCCTGAAAAATAGGCGAATCTCCACATAACATTGACTGTGACGCAACAGTTAGGATCATTAATATGTATGCCTCCAAACATTTGCATATGCCAGCCCATGTTCAATGCCAGGCGGAACTACGCAGGCGAATCATATAGCAGTTGCTCAGTGTTTGGATGTTGAACACAAAAGTATTCTTTAGTTCCTTCATCCGAGCCTCTGAAGAAACAATGGCTTAATTTTATTTTCTCTGGAAATGCACCGACACAACTTCCCAAAGTTGTGTATGGTCCAAACGTTTCACCGACGACTGTTTCCTCAACTTGGGCCAATACAGAGCTGGCCTCGATGAACGTCTGATGATAAATCGATCGAGCCACCAAGCAACAATTTCTGATGTGTAATTGTTCAAGTTCAGACAGGTAATCTTTCTCTCAAAATCATTCAATACTGTTTATGTATCAGTAAGTCAAGCCAGTGACTAAAATATCAACTTCACATCGTTCTTTTAGTAGGATGAAAAAAACCTTATTTAAATTGTGAATAAATTATATACAGAAAGCGATCAAAGACAATCTTTCCACACAGCGCGAGTTTATGGACAACTCGTTATGAAATCAATGACGCACGTTACACTGCACAACGAAGCTCTTACTGTATTTACATCATCGTGTTTGCATTGGTGAAAGCATTAGAGAGAGTGCAGAAACTGCGTTGCAATGATAAGATCTTCAATCAACAGACTGTCATCTGCTTGCTCAATGCTCATCACGGCGACATTTTATGTGATGGGAATAGATCTAAAAACTTCTCACAATTCGTTAATCTCGACAGCTGTAATAGTAAAAACGTACAATAGCTGTAGTAAAAGTATTCGAGAGAGTTTCACATGTAATATCTATTTCATATGCAAGCATGTCAGCCAATCACAGCAGTGGCCAGCTACACTGAATCCCACAGCAGACACGCCCCTTCAAACAGAGCGTTCAAATCAGAGGCTAAAATCAGGCTTGGAAAAATGCCTTTTATTTCTTAATTTTGACTATTTTTGATCTAAAAAAACATACTAACATTATAAGGGCAACCCAGGAAACATTATAAAGTAATAAAATAACCCCATTCTAGGGCACCTTGAAGATGCGTTTTGTTCGATCGGATCACAAGTGGACGACACTAAATACAGGTGTAAACGTGGTCTAAACCGTTTTGAGCTTGTCCACTTTCAACCACTTCCAGAGGTAGACGAAAACTCATTTGACCAGCTTTCTTCCGTAGTGTAAACGCTCATGTGTTCGAATGCGTTCAAACAGCCACAAAACACCGCCTACTCTCCGCCTGCTGACTCAATGCGCAAACATTATGGGAAGCGCGCTAGCCAGACGGGATTTAAACTTTGTCAGCTGACCCAAGTTTGGTTTGAAGATGAAAAACGTACCAAGCACAATGTTCTCTCACCATTCCTGATTTCTAACACACACTCTAAGCGTTCAGAGTGATCTTGTGGCGTTCAGAGCAGAAACGAAAGCTGATGCTCTCCATGTTTTTCCATCGTCTCCAGTCGCATTCATATGTAAATTGCGCGAGCTTATTTTGTGCATCAGACCAAAAGATCTGAAAAAACCCCTACATTTACCCGCTCGTAGACCCTTCCCTCGAAGAAATCAGGACAGAAGTGGTTGAAAGTGGGCAAAAGAGACAGATTAAAACACCAGGTGTAAACTGGAATGTGTCTCCCTCGTCTACTTGTGATCCGATCGACCAAAACGCATCTTAATACCAGGTGTAAACAGGGCCAAGGTGGTATTTGGATGTTTTGATTTGATCAGAGGAACTATATTAGAACTTTTAACTTTGAAATAGACGGTAACAGTCACAATATGAAGCAATTTTGATTGTATCAATTGTTATATGAATAAACTTGACTTGACAATATCACTGTTCATTTGTTTTCTTTTTCGTCCACAGGTAAAATTCGGAGAGCCTTTGGATCAAGACTCCCAAGAACTTTTCGGATGGATTTGCCAATTTATTAATGACTTCAAGAAAGTATACTCTGAATACGCTCATTGATCCTGAATTTCCGTTCAGATAGACACATCTAATGCAGTAGGTGTTCGTACAGTCTGTGTGAATTGGCACCTGCTTTCTCAAACATTTCAAAGGCGATATGAATATCTGTAGAAAGAGACTTGCCTACAGACTACGACCAATGTTTTCTGGATCTTTCCTAGTGCTGGTGTTTGATTTGATTAAAAGGATCATGCGGTTCTTTGACCCGGTGCCACTGCAAAAAGCTTGGATTGATTTTCCAAGCAGGAGCGAACATTTACTGGAGCCACATATCATTTTTGTTCTTTTAGAGTGTATGTATAATGGATATTAGTGATACATTCACAGATGGCTGGTGTGAAAGAGGCATTCTGGTTCAGACAGCCATTTGAATGGTTTCCTCGTGTGTCTGGCTGCTGAATCTCCGACTCTCTGTGGCCTTGAGCGTGTGTGAATTTTCTCGATGATACCGAATCGAGTCCTCTGTGGCGGTTCAGCACAGGACATCTGCATTTCACACTATTCAGAACAGACCCCTCTTCATTTTTCTTTGGATTTCATTCATAAAATGAAGAGGACGAATTAAAGAAGAAACGAATCTTTTTGAAGTCTGATTTCCTGCGCATAACACTAGGATTTACATGCTCGTGACTCGTAATCCTTTTGTAATGAACGTCCGTTGCAGTTTTTCTGCCGTTGCAGGGATAGTTCAGCTAGAAATGTAAAGGCTGTCATCATTTACTCATCTTCACGCCGTTCCAAACTCATGTGACTTTCTTTCTTCTTTGGAGCACAAAAGAAGATGCTTGGCAGAATGTTTAAGCCGCTCTTTTCCGTTTAATGACGAATGATGCTAAAAGCATTTTTAAAAGTAGTCTATAGCATTTGTGTACTATATTAAAGCGCTTCTATTTCATTTTAAGCACTATTTTAAGTTTTTAGGGCGTATTATTTTAAACCACATAGCAGAGTAGCAACACAACTGTGTAAATATGACCTCGTGACCTATTTGTTGTGGGATACGGAAACAGATTAATTGTACAGTATAACAAGCAAATGAAGTGAGTATTGCGCCCTGCGGTAGGGTACATAAAGTATTTCATGACCTGCAGGAGTTTGTCAGCTCAAATTCTCTGCTTAGTCAGACAGAAAATGCTTTCCTTCTACCATGTGGCAAAAATTTTGTGTTTTTTTTACTGAAATGAACTTGACTGCACAGGGAATGAGTAAACCAAACAAGCTTAATTTGTCTTCTGAAATCCACTGATTTGCCTTAATAGTCATCTTAATTGACACTTTTATCAAATAAATCATTAAAACGACTCTTCTGGTATCACTTAAATCATGTCATGCTGTCACTCACGCTTCCCTTAGTGTGCTTTTTAAAAAACTCTGTGACCATGTTTGGTTTAGAATAAAAGTGGGGATTACACACAGGGCTTTTACGATGACATTAGTTTAAATCGCTACATCTGTTCATCTTCTTAGGTACTCAGCTGTTGCTTTGTTACCTTATATTTGACCTTAACTGGCTTGTTAATGGCCATACAAAGAGTTGGAAGCCAAAACTTTTTTCTCACATGTTTTTCTGTCTCCCTTGTCTGCTGCCGAGCTGAATGGTTTAATTCATACAGCTGGTACAGTAAGCGTACTGAAAGTGTTCTGTAAAATCAAGGTCTGCTGGTCATCTCTGCTGCATTGATGGAGGGTGTTGAACACAACACACATCCCTGAATCTGAATCACTTTTTCAGATAATGGTAGAATTTATAAAGCTAATAAATGCTGTTTGCAAATGAAAGTATTACTATCTGAACAAACCCCTAACCTTACATATTACACCTTTGCATTCAATTTGACCCATTTAATAAAAGGAAAGTGAATTAAAATTTTCATTATTTTTATAATGGTTATTTTTTTAGGACACACGTCGCACACACACACACACACACACACACACAAACTTTTATGTTAGATGCGATTTGATAGCACTACTTTCAATTCAGCAAAGAATCCTGACAAAAATGTTTCATGATTTTAACATAAATATGAAGCTGTTTTCAACATGGATAATAATCAGAAATGTTTCTTGATCATCAAATCATCATAATAGAATGATTTCTGAAGGATCATGTGTCACTGAAGACTGGAGTAATGATGCTGAAAATTCAGCTTTATCATCACAGGAATAAATTACTTAAAAATATATATATATATTCACATAGAAAAGTGTTGTTTTTAATTGTAATAATATTTCACAATATTACTGATTTTACAGGCTTGGTGAGCTTAGACAAAATCTTAAAGACCCCAACCGTTTGAACGGTATATTATTTAATTAATATTAATCTAGTTCATGTTGCGTGCATTAATTAAAGGACTTACATGTGAAATATTAGTTATTATTTGTATACCTTCTTCAAAATATTTTAGAATGAATTTGTTAGTTTAATTTCAAAACGTCTATTGCACAACTAAACTTTTGAGATTTGTTTTCTGATTGGTCTGAGCTTCGTGGAACATAAAAACTGAAAATGCATGTGCTGCCCTCTTGACCAGCGCTACACAAAAGCATTTAGGCTGCTGAAGAAAATCACTCCAGCCAAAGTGCTCGGCCGTGACCCCATTGTATAGACCTCAGATTAAACAATTTCTCTTGGCCTGCTTTGCGGAGCGCCTGCCAGGGGTGAAAGCAGCAAGCTGCCAATCTTTTGTCAGCCTGCACAGTCAGGCAAGATTGGGACCAAAAAGTCGCTTTTACCATCAGATGCTTTTCAGTCACCCCATCAGAGGTGGGTTAGCAGGTGCTACACGGTGTGCTGGGCAACTGTGTGAAAAGGATGATTATTAGCAGCTGTCAAGGAGCTCGCGCTACCTCAAACCTATCGCGTAAATCTCCCAGCAGCGTCCCCTTCAGGGACATTTTTAGGGAGCTACAGGTAGGTGTTTACATTTTTCAGCCTACTAATGGTGGTCTTAAAGGAAAAGTTCACTCAAAAACTAAAATTAAAAAAATGGGTTACACTTTATTTGGTAACTCTTTATTTTACAGTGTCCTTGTTACATATGTTATATGTACTTACCATAGTAATAACACTAAATTATGTATAATTACAAGTAACTAACCTTAAACCAAACCCTAATCCTAGTCGTAACTTTATAGCAAGTAAACGTATAGTTAATTAATATTACTCAGTAATATTAAGTGTAACCCTTTATTTTAAGGTGGCGTAGTTACACTTACTCAAATAAGTAAGTAATATTAATTAACTACATTTACTTGCTATAAATTTACGACTAGGTTATGGTTTAGTTTAGAGTTAGTTACTTGTATTAATGCATAATTTAATGTTATCACTATAGTAAGTATGTAATAATGTGTAACTACGTCACCTTAAAATAAAGTGTTACCAATATATGGACTATTTTTTTGGTTATTTTAAAAATAATTTTAAGGTCTGTATTTTTTGGTGATCTATTCCTTTCAGAGGGGCAATCTAGAATGGGCTATGTTTGAAAAAAGTAAATTACTAAATACATTTTGATTGTCATTTCTGTATTTTTTCTTAATGTTCTCTTCGAACTTCACAGATGTGGTCACCAATTCTCCTTTTGTGTCCCACAAAAAATAAAAAATAAAAATAGCAACCTTGTTCAGTTTTGGAGCAAAACGAAGGTGAGGAAATTATCACAGAATTTTTTTTTTTTTTTTGTGATCTATTCCTTAAAAAAACACAGAATGGATTATGTTTGCTATGACTGAATGAATGAATATTCTGAACAGACTGAAATTAAGGTAGTTTAAACTCAGAATATGATGTAAAATAAGATTTTATGGTTCCTTTAAATAATAAATTTTCTGGATTTCGTTCATTTTCATAATGTTCATTTTAAAGCTTGACAGACGTGTTCACTTATGGAAAGAGCTGCATGAAGTTTTGTCATTTTATCTCACATAGCTACTCCTTTTCCACCAAAGCATTTTGAGAGCCAGTTCGGAGCCGGTGCCTACTCACGAACCAGTTCTTTGTGTTTCAACAGCCAAAGAACCGGTTCTCGGCCAGGAAAATTGGTTCCAAAGCGGCACCAACTCTTTGCTGGACTAGAACCGTTCTTTTACCACGTCATGCTCACGTCGGGGGCTGGGGGCGGGGTTATTGTGACCAACAACACGACGGGAATGGGAAAGCTAAGGCTGCGTTCCAGTCCACTTTTAGACACGCACTTGCGCACTTCCCCTCGGGGGAATCCCTGCCGCCATTTTGAAGTGCGTTCCACTTCGTGAAGTGAACGAGGGAAGTTTATATGGACAGACACTCGTTCCCTCGATTTAGACCGAGGGAGCGAGTCTACTTCATATGAACACTTCAGGCATCTAAATGTCCCACAATGCAGTACGATTGTGACGTAACCACAGATCGTCTAATCACCACCACAACAAACACTCTATGATTTATTTATTTATTTTAAAATAACCCAAACACACCTATACGCATGTGGATGCTGCATTAAACAAATTCTTAAAGGGAAAACAAGTAAATAATAAATCAACTCATAGCTGATTCAAAGTGATCAAGGGCTTAGGACGTTCCAGTTCAGCTCATTGCGGTTTCCGCCAGTAGTGGGCACTCATGCAACGTAAGCAATGACGTACATCCGAGTGAACGAGACGGGGGGAAGTTAGCGAGTGAAGGGCATGACAATTTTGGACTGGAACGCAGCCTAATGCCCTGTCCCAAATGGAGCCCTAAGCACTCGCGGTCTTCCTCTGAGTCCGCATATTCGCGACGTAACGCCGCTTTGAATGTCGGGAAGAAGTCTGCTGTGGAGTCCGCATCAGCGCGGGCTCGGCAAAAGTGCGCATCAAGGGCGCAAATCGACCGCAGAGGGGGCGCTCGCGAGCACCCTTCTGAGATCTAAAAATGACAAATGGGACACACTGCGGTCTCGCGGACTTAACGGACACGCGCACGCGGCAGCCATTGTAAGTCCACAAGGCCGAAAGTGCACATGAAGTGTGCCATTTGGGACAGGGCCTAAGACATATGGCGACGTACACAGTGACATAACGACGTCGTTCGCTAGGCTCTCTAAGTACGTGGCCCAGTAGTGCACAACACAACGAAATTTAAAAAGCAAACATAAGTTCACAACACAACGAAATTAAGCCACAACACAGCGGAAAATGTACAACACAACGGAAATAAGCCACAACACAACGGAAAATGTACAACACAACGAAATAAAGCCGCAACACAACGGAAATGCTCCCGACCACTGGGCTCTCGGAGTGCGATAAAGTTAGTTTTCTTTGCCATTGTTATAGAGTTAGCAGTCTTAATATATCAATACCATGATTAGTTTTAACAGTATGTAACCATTGTAAATCGACATAAAATATACTTCAAAATCACCTACACAAGCGTATTTATACTCGAGAATGCTTTGACGCGCTACCACAGCGCATGATCCCTAAGGGAACGTCTGGCAATTCCACCAAGTGGTTAAAACGTATAATTTATTATAATATAATTTGATGAATAAAAATAAAAAACATTTGGTGAATTGCAGAATTACAGGAAGGCATTGGCACAATTTCACCAGTAATAAGTCAGTCAGGTCACTAGGAACCTAACGCAAGCTTTGGGACATTACAGTAGGCCTAATGTTTCTATAAAAAAACAAATTGTGTACTGTGCATGCAGGGAGCTATTGACAAAATTTCACCTGTTTTAAGGTTAATAGGAACTACAACCTTTGAAACCTGATAAAAGAAAAAAAAACTTTTACAGAAATTTCCTAAAAAAAATATTTGTTTACTGTAGGCTATATACATGAAGGGAGGTCTTGGACAAACAGTCAGCTGTAGTAAGTCAGTCTACTACCAATACAATCAAGCTTTGGATTTTGAACATGTATGTTTTTGAATCTTAAAAGTAATTTGAATTAACACAAATGATAGGTTTAAACAACTTGAAGGAATTGGCAGATGTTCCCTTAGATTGTAAATTTGCAGCTATAATGCACGTAGGTGATTTTGAATTAATAAATGTAGTTACAATGTTTAGCTATACTATTAAAACTAATCGTGGTGTTGATATTTTTTAGACTGCTGACTCTAGTGGCAAGGAAAACTAACTTTATCGCGCTCCGAGAGCCCTCTGGTGAGGAGCATTTCCGTTGTGTTGCGGCTTTATTTCGTTGTGTTGTACATTTTCCGTTGTGTTGTGGCTTATTTCCGTTGTGTTGTACATTTTTCGTTGTGTTGTGGCTAATTTCCGTTGTGTTGCGGCTTTATTTCGTTGTGTTGTACATTTTCCGTTGTGTTGTGGCTTATTTCCGTTGTGTTGTACATTTTCCGTTGTGTTGTGGCTTATTTCCGTTGTGTTGTACATTTTCCGTTGTGTTGTGGATTCATTTCGTTGTGTTGTGGATTCATTTCGTTGTGTTGTGGATTCATTTCGTTGTGTTGTGAACTTATGTTTGCTTTTTAAATTTCGTTGTGTTGTGCACTACTGGGCCACCGTACTCTAGTCAGTGGAAAAACAAACAGGTTCCGAACCAGTCCTTTTTTGGTGGAAACGAGTAACAGAAAACAGTGTTTGAGTTTGGAACAACATAAAGGTGAGTAAATAATGACAGAATTTTTTTTTTTTTGTTGTTGATGATGATCTGTTTCTTTAAGACATGCTTTCTAGAATTGATTCTGTTGGTTATAAATAAAGAATAATTAATAATAATAAACTTAAAAAGTGTTATACCTGTTATAACTCCAGTCTGGGGAGCAAGAGATAGTTTTTTTCCCCCTTCATTTTAATTCTGTGGATTTTTTAACCTTCTCTCTAGACTGGCAGATTTGTTTGGATACCCCTAGAGAAGCCGGTTTGTTTGAACTCCAGGAAAAGTGCAGGGCTTTGTTTGATGGATTTTAATGTCATTTGCTTTCTAAGTCAATGTCAGCTTTGGGGAGGTGCTCACCCAGACGCCTTTACACCCAAACGCTGCAGGCCCAGCATTACTTTGTGCTTTGAGCAAGGACTCGCATAGAGTTACACTCACACATAAGCACAGACAACTTCACAGCACTCCAAAGTCCTCCGCTCGCTCCACAACCCAGTGAATCATAACGTTGCTCTGAAATGGTCCAATGAGCCAGTCCGTCTCTCTCTTTCCACAAACATTGCCAATGGGGTCGTGTGAACTAGCCTTTTCTTCTCGCTCCCAGCAGTGCTTACCTGGCTGAGAAGACAGCTAGCCTGTAGGTCACAGGGGGTTGATTCGTTTGCAGTGCTTCAAGTCCAGCTCATTTATCTTACTCTCATCCAGGAATAGATTCACGGCTTTCTCTCCCCAGCTGCTGTCCAGGTGACTGGTCCAGCAAAAATCCAATACTCTTAATCAAATATTAACTCCTTATGTCATCATTTGTGTTAAGAGGCTTACAGGCTGGTTTAAAAGTAATAATTCTGGAAAACTTTAAGAGTTTTACATTTTCCCCCGCCATTGACGGAAATTTCCGTCTTTTCTGAGACGATGCTTCCACCGCCATAGGCCATGTGGAAATGTCCAGCTTTTTACTGTTATACGGTAGGGGACGCTATTACCAACCCGATCTCACGGCAATTCGTATGAATTTTACGATGTGGCTAATTCATACGAAATCATACAACCTCACTCATACGATTTTTGCTAAATCGTACATATTTTACGAGTTTCCCCATTCGTATGAATTCATATAAATGACCTGCCCCCCCCCCCCCCCCCCCCCCAAACCTACCCACTGGGGTTTAGACAAATCATATGTAGCCACCTTTTACTCATTTGTAAGAAATCATACGAAATTGGTCGTGAGATAGCGTTGCTATTACATATCTTCGGAAAGAGTACTGAATCTCCTGATTAAGAGTCTCCTGGACATTAAGAAGATGCAGAACCAAGCGATAGCATAATCAAATGCATATGTAAAATAACGCGATCATCAACATTAAACAGCATATACAACAAAACTGCCTAATGTTATCCAATGAAATGTCGACCTAGGATGTAATATAGGACTGTGAATCTTTGGGCGTGTTGATGGACGCGATCTACTATGATTTAATCATTATTGCAGTGGTTGTTATGTTTCTAGCATGCTATATGTTTGTCAGCAGTTCTTCTAACCCTAATTGATGGAGTGTGTAGCTTTTCATTTCTTAAACAACCATGTAGGAAGACACATCATGGCAATATTCCAGGATGACAATGTCAAGATTCATCAGGCTCAAACTGTGAAAGAATGGTTGGGAGGGAGCAGGAATAATCATTTTTAATACAAGACCTTTACCAAAAATGTATGCACCTAGCGATGGAAATAACATCACAACATGTATTGAAAAGCTACACACTACATCAATTAGGGTTAGAAGAACTGTTGCCAAACATATAACATGCTAGAAACATAATAATCACTGCAATAATGATCCAATCATAGACTCTTAAAGTCCCCCTTGTGAAAATCAAGCATTTAATGTTGTTTATATGTCTATGTTGTGTTTTTAATTTTAAGTCAACACCATTGTTGAGTATTTTCTCCTTAAAAAAACTGCAGTGAACCAAAGACAGTCGGTTTGAAATCGCTGGTGTTTCTGACGTCACAAACTACCTTGTAACCAATCAGGTCAACCTGTGATCGTCAACGAGTGGATCTCTGAGCTGTTGTGAGTGAGTGGAGGCGGGGCTCATATTCATAGAACGTATAGAACCATGTATACTAAATTAGGCAAGGGTGTAGAGTTACATTCAAGCTATTTTAAGGCATGAAGAATGTTTTTTCACTGAGAAAATGTTTAAATATGTCATTTCGGTGATCAAAGATGAGTTTTAAGGGATACAATTATTGACTATAGGGGGACTTTAAGCATTTGCCTATTTACATCCAAACAGCGATTTATTTATTTTTGCGCTGGCAATCTATTAAAAGCATAAATTTGTTTTATTTTGCATTCACTACTTTTGTGCACATTTCCCACCAAAATGTTCTTACACCCTATTGCTGGTTTCTGGTTTGTCCCTCTTTGAACCCACAAGCCTTGCCGTTTCAGAGATACTCTGACCTAGTCGCCTTGCCACAGCATCCAACACGTTGATTACGAGAACTGATTGTTTGCTTACCATCTAATGATATTTATATATGTGCCCTATTTTTGAAACCAGTCAAACGACGTCCTCATCATTAGTGAAATTACAAGCCCGTTCTCATCCTTTGGCGTCATACATGTGACGCTTTGGACATTTCGTTGAAATCTTACGCACATGGCATCCTTTAGCATCAATATGAGACGCAGAACCCAAGGCGTCATACAGGTGACGCTCGTCTAAATCAACGCACATGGCATCGTTTAGCGTCAATATGAGACGCAGATCCCAAGGCGTCATAACCGTACCCTACCCCAGACCTAAACCTACCCATAACAGTGCGTGTTATATTGACGCTAAAGGATGCCATGTGCGTAAGATTTCGACGAAATGTCATATGGCGTCACCTATATGACGCCAAAGGATGAGAATGCTGGAAATTACCAGCAAGATGTAGGTTACAATCTCATTAAGATTTTACATAGTTTAGAGATTACCGAATGCCCAATGATCTTTTTGGTGAATGACTCTGATCCAGAAGATTCACATGTTTAGAAGGGTCTAAACATGTGAAACATTTATGAATTTTGAAATATGCATGACCACATCGGATGCTGTTTTTCTAAGCAAGAGACACTCCATCCACACTTGGGCGCTGTATACTAAATGTGCATCACTGCAATGCTGTCCTGTTGTTCACACAATGTAATCATGAGTTTAGAGTCAATATGTCTTTCTCTTATAGAAGACTAACATTGGGAAAGTGGAGAAAGGTGCTGAGAGGAAAATGAAGAACATCATGAAGGTAAACAGCCATAACAGCTCTCATTTATTCAATAGATTCCCAAGCATCTCAATAGGTCCCCAGGTGAGTTAACTGTTAATTTGTGCTTGCAAATATTCCATCCTTAATTTGTTCCATAAATGAAAAGCCTTGCGTGGCTAAAGAGAGATTGAAATCTGCGAGTTGAGCCGAGTACAAAGTGTATTATTCATTTTTCATTGACTTCTGAACTTCTTTATTATCTTATGGAAAAAGGATTTTTTTTGCTGTCTGCAATAACTTTATTTAATGACCCTGCATTTAAGAATTGAGTCCTGATGAAAGCAATTCATTTATAATCTTATATAATCACTATCTATAGACACACACACACACATAAGTTACAGAATTGCATTGCTTAATAGTCCAACATTAGAGCAAATGACATTCACAGCTCCAACTTGAGATGCATAAAGTAGCGCCAAACGCATAAAGCCAAATATTGAAATGCTTCTCTGCTCCATTATAGATTGAACATGAATTGCTTGTCCTTCTTATAACTTCACTCAGTATTTTCTTCAATTTGAGGCCTGTGTCTGAAATGCAGTATTCCCTTTCCTGCAGTGACTGTGACTCAATTTGTTTTCCGGGAAACATCCAAGTATCTTCTGTTGCTTCCGGAGGGCAGTACTTCATGAAAAAATGTGGACTTCTTCATCCTGTTCAAAAGTTTTCATCCCCGGCTGCATCATGTTTCCTTCTGGAGCATCAGTGAATGTTTAAACCTTTTTTTTCATAGTTGTGTTTAAGTCCCTCGATTGTCCTCAGTGTGAAAAGATGGATCTCAAAATCATACAGTCACTGCTGGAAAGGGTTCAAATATGCAAAAGATGCTGGAAAACTGAAAGATTTGCAGGACCTGGAGGGTTTTTCTAAAGAACATTGGGCAGTTTCTGCTCAGGACAAACAAAGGACTCAAGAATAACCATCACAAAACAAAAAAACAGGTAACGACACACAGTATTAAGAATCAAAGGTAAGTCAACTTTTGAACGGGGTCATTTTTATAAATTAAGCTACTTTTTTCATCTTTTACATCTTTTATGTAAAATATCTTATTCAGAACAGCACTAAATAAAATATAAAATGCATTTTTTATAATCCCTCGTATTTTGTTAAAATAATTAACATTTAGCAGATTCTGCAAGGGGTATGTAAACTTTTGAGCATGTATATACATATTAATTTAATACAAATTGGCAATATAGTAATATAAATGTTAATAATTGTTATTATTAATATATTATAATTAATATTTTTAGTATACAATATTTATTAATGGTATTAATAATAATAATAATTGGTATATTGATATAAATCATTAAATATATTTAATTACATAAATATTATTATTTTTATTAATCGTAATAATAATAAGTATTATTGTTTATAAATAATAATAAAAAACTTTACTTAATTGCCTATGTGTAACACTATTTAAAACATGTCTTTTTGCTGGATGTCAGGTGGATATTGAAAAGTCATCTGACGTTACGCACCAGTCGTCACAGTGAGTTCATAGTCGGGCGTCATTAAGAGTGTGCGCATAGAAGTGTCTTGTGGTTTAGAGAGAGAGAGAGGAACATCCACAGATGTGTTAAGGGGGTCATTGGGGGTTTGCTTTAGTATCCTTCTCTATTTGTATGGCGCAAAACTAATATGGACACGAAGTGGCGATTGCCCATGCATTGCGGATAATCTCTGCGCACTGAGTGGATTTTTACGCGGAGTCACCAGGAACCCAAGGAGAACCTGCATCTCTCCAAAACTCGTCTGACAGATCTTCTGGAGTTGAAAACAATCAGAATCAATAACACACAGGGAAATAAGTATAACAATCAAAAAATGACTATAGATATAAGGTTGTTGCATCCACCTACGCGCATTTGGTGATTTGTAAGTCAGCAGCTGGTGTCCGGACGGATGTTTGGCGTAAACGAGCACGAACACGGAGCAGAAGCGAAGTGACGGGATCGGGAGAGCCGTTTGGATTTTGGCTACATTGGAGATCGTTCATCATGGTGTCCATAAAGCCCTTAAATAAGGCGTTTGTCGACTGCGTGGCTCTTTTGTTCTGCCTGGCCGTCATCTTTGAGTTGGCTTTTTCTCAAAATGACACGGAACCCATCGTCCTGGAGGGCAAATGTCTGGTGGTTTGTGACTCGAACCCCGCCGACTGGAAGAGCTCGTCCTCGCCGCTCGGCATCTCCGTGCGCGCCGCCAACTCCAAAGTGGCTTTCTCTGCGGTGAGGAGCAACAACCACGAGCCCTCTGAGATGAGCAATAAAACGAGAATCATATATTTTGACCAGGTAAGGTTAATATTCATGTTTTTATGCATGTTATATTGAGACGAATAGTATTTTTCTTTGACTTGGACTTTTCAGACCAAGACCATCCAGGTAAAGCTCGTGGGTTGGACTAACAGTTTTGGGTTACACGTAATACATTGTTTACTCCCTATTTCTCAGGGTATAGTCACTTTATGTATACAGTAGTTTCATACATTAGAATACAAATTAAAATAGATAGTTTAACACACATTGACCTTTTCACAGGCCACCTTCGAGGTATGTTGTCACATTATATGGGGTAAGTTGTCACAACGGAACATGTCATGTTGGCTAAATAAACAGTAAGTAAAAAAATCATGAAAGAGAAAAAATGTAAATGGATTCTGTATATCAAATCATTGTTTTGGCCAACAAATTATGGTAAGTAATGAATTTAAAATGACACATGTGACAACTTGCCCCAGTCCCACATAGTTTAAACTTTTGTAATGAATTAAATTGATGTAATATGTATACCTAGTCAATACTAGGCAGTGTATTTAAAGTGTTGCTTATTTGTAACATAACAGTGATTTTGGATTTTCTTTAGAGGATTTAAGTGAATCTAATATTATGGAATATTCAAATTGGAATATACAAGAGGCATAAAGCAAATTCAATTCAATTGTCATCATGAGTTAATATTCTAAATCAGATTACTGTGATAACTGGAATGAGTGCAGAGCTTTATTATTATTTTGCATTTAACATGGACATTTATTTTACAGAGTAATGTGAAAACAGATGTTCTTACTCAAAAGGAAAAATAATACATTCAAAACTCAAAGTCATTTGGACGAGAGGATATCTGAATTCAGGACAGATTTTCTGTTCATAATTGTACATGAAAGAGTTTGTTTCGTAACCTCAGATATGAACAGATATTCACAGCTACCCTACTGTAAAAACTGTGTCTTATATATTGTTCATGATACATTGCAACTGTGTGCTTGACACTGACAGAACATAAACGCATGTTTTCAGGGTTTCCATTATTGCAGCAGATACACAGGTATGAAATATCACTGTGATGATGGGTCATTAGTGATAAGTCAAACTGTCAGGACTGTAAAGGGCAGAGATTTATTCTTATTGTATTGCTTATTTTTTAGCTGTGTTTGTGTTTTCTCATGCATACGTCTTCATGTTAAGCTTAACTTTAGTCTTAAGCTTAAGCTTTATGACTCATTGGAAACAATCATGCATGTGCTGAATTCAAAGCATTCTGTATTTTAAATGACTCCCATTCCACTTTAAATGAACTTTAACATGAAAATTAGTAAGCATGGCTTTGCGTGAATATATTCATATTCACTGTGTGTATTGGTGCACACAGATCTGGCATAGCACGGCCCTGCCTGATTTTATTCAGTTCTCTTTCTTGGTCAAAGACGTGGACGAATTAATGAGCGAACGTCATTATGCAGAGTCAGATCAAACACAGAGCCAGCATGATGTGCATGCCGAAAAAAAAAAAAATAATAATTTATTATCCTTGAAATGAATGAAAAATTATGCTGGAGACGAGGTCAACGTGTGTTTGTTTTTCCACGATTAAATCGATTCCCAAAAGTAAAAGGAGGGACATTTGGAGACGTGTCTCTCTGAAGGCTTCCTTACAAACTTTTTCTTATCATTTACTAAACCCCCCTGTTGTTCAAAACCTTGACACAAAAGTGAAACAGAAGAAGAGATTCTTAATATGTTTTCCAATTACAATGAATCGTGACTGAAGATACAAATCCTTCAAAGGGATAAGCACCATAAAAGTTGTCTTAAATAACATTTATGTTATAATGAAGTCATACAATTACTGTAAACCCTAATGCTCAAAATAATTCATTGGTTGGAGTGGGGGAAAACTTAAATTAAACAAATTGGTTTAATCAAATTTAGAACTTTCATTTTTCTTTTGAGTTCACAAAATTGACACATTTTAAGTAATCTGAATTGTTTCATTATTTTGAGTTTTATTCATTTATTTAATAACTTACTTAATTTAGGCAACCCTAAATTTAACTGAACTGGGAATTCTATTTCCCAGCAGGCTTTACCATGATACTCGAAAGGGAGAGTGATGCTAAAAATGCTAAAATGAAGTGTTATATAATGTTTTTTGAGCAAGATTAATGTTAAAGGTGCTCTAAGCGATGTCACATTATTTGTCACATACAGGAAACATCTCCTCACCATCCGCTGGCTGCCTTTCCCCTGAACACACTGTAAAAAAACGCCGTCTCTGTAGACACTTCAGGCTCCACAAACGGCAACAAAAACAAACTGGGCCAACCCGCACCACGAAACATGACAAACAGTGTTCCAGCCAATAACCGACAAGAAGGATTTGGGGGCGGGGTTTGGGGGGTTAGTGCGCGGATGAGGAGGAGGGAGGGTCTAGCTAGCCTCCGTTTTGTTTGACAATACTTCGAACGTCAACAAGAAGTGACGTCACCCAACATCGCTTAGAGAACCTTTAAGTGGGAGATGTTTATAAGGGGAACTAAATTCCACAACCCGTCATGGAAACCCTTAAAATGAAGTCATAAAATGCATGCATAATTGAAAAAAATAAGTTATGTACACTTGACAATTCCACATAACATAATTTTTTCAATTATGCATGAAGTTTATTTACTTAATATCTTTAAGGCAACGGGTATCCTCACTTTTTTTTAAAAGTTAAGTCAACTGATCACTTTTACAGTTAAATCTTGCCAAGTTTCCACTACTACATATATTTAAGTTGACATTACATGATAATTTTAAGATAAATGAATGATTGAGTTTACTCAGATATTTTAAGTTAAGATCAATTAAAATGTATGAGTACAAAGTAACTGATTACCTACATTTATATATATATATATATATATATATATATATATATATATATATATATATTTATTTAAATGAATCCATTAATCCAGTTCAGAAAACCAATCTGAATTATTTGTTCATAGATCAAACTGATTGATCTGACTGAACTGATTCCCAAATTCAACGATCATTCAATGATCTGTCAGATTGGTCATGGAAAATATCGTTGAATAAGATCTGAAGCCATATGATTTCTTTGTGTGTGGGGCAGATTGAATTTTACTTCAATATTCACTGAAAGTATGAAAGGTTCATTAATCACACTGTCCACCTGTGAGTGAATCATTCTGTCAGATTTTCTTCAATGAATCAATTGATCCAGTTCAGAAAACCAATCTGAATGATTTGTTTATGGATCAGACTGATTGATCTGACTGAACCAATTCCCAAGTTCAACCCGCTGACTCAATGATCCGTTCACATTGGTCATGGAAAAAAAAATACTGAATAAGATCTGAAGATATTGTATGCCTTCAAAAGACTCTTATGGTGCTTCTGCATCCCTTTTGATGCTCGAAAGCCTCAGTCCCCATTTTTGTAATAGAAAAAGAGACCAACTACTTTATTCAAACACTTTTTGTTCCACACAAGAAGGAAAGTCACATGGGTTTGGAAAAACATGAGGGAGAGCAAATAAATTAGCATTTTAGGATGATCAATTCCTTTAATTCCTAAAGATTTCGCCAGGTAAATGTGTCTCTTTTTGCTGAAATGCACAGGAAGCTGTGCACATTTTGCCCTTGAGGAGCCATTATTCCACTCTCATTGCTTTGGCTGCAGGAACCTTAAAAAAAGAATGTAATGTAAAAAAGTGCAGGACTGACCAGCTGCCCTCAGCCACTGCGCTCCAGACCTTGACACACATAACACCATCCAATCCTCTGGCCCGGCACGTGTCTCGCTCGGGGTACGCCGCAGGGAAAGGTTGCGTGGAGCTCACAGACTGCAATAGAGAGATTCTGCCCTTGTCAATGTACCAAGAGCTTTGTGAACCAACAAAAGAGCTGGCTGTTTGGGATGCTGAGTAATCCTAGCGCATATCACTGCTAGTTTATGTGGAAAGCCTTTGTTTGCCAAAGATTTTTGCGTCACTGCTGCGCTCCTCTATAAAAATGCATGGATCCGAGACCGTGAGTGAAAATGCTTCATGCGTTTTTTTTTTATTTAGTACAAAAAAAAAAAGTTTCATGCATTACTATGGAAGCTTGTTTCCGCCACTAAATAAAAAAAAATTAAAAAATAATTGCGACTTTTTATCTCACAATTGCGAGATATGAAGTCAGAATTGTGAGAAATAAAGTCGCAATTGCGAGAAAAAAAGACAGAATTGCGACAGAGTTTACATCTCGCAATTCTGACTTTATAACACATAATTGCGAGTTTATATCTCGAAATTCTGACATCTTTTCTCAGAATTGTGAGATATAAACTCACAATTGCGAGTTAGGGGGGAAAAAGACTAACTTTTTTCCCCTCAGAATAGTTTATATCCCACAATTCTGACTTTACAACACGCAATTTTGACTTTATATCACGCAATTCTGACTTTATAACACGCAATTGCGACTTTATATCAATCAATTCTGACTTTATATCACGCAATTCTGACTTTATAACACGCAATTGCGACTTTATATCAATAAATTCTGACTTTATATCTCGCAATTCTGACTTTATAACACGCAATTGCGATTTTATATCACGCAATTCTGACTTTATAACACGCAATTGCGACTTTATTTCACGCAATTCTGACTTTACAACACGCAATTGCGACTTTATAACCTGCAATTGCGACTTTATATCAATAAATTCTGACTTTATATCTCGCAATTCTGACTTTATATCTCGCAATTCTGACTTTATAACACGCAATTGCGATTTTATATCAATAAATTCTGACTTTATATCTCGCAATTCTGACTTTATAACACGCAATTGCGATTTTATATCACGCAATTCTGACTTTATATCTCGCAATTCTGAGAAATAAAGTCAGAATTGCGAGATATAAACTCGCAATTGTGAGAAAAAAAGTCAGAATTGTGAGATAAAAAGTCGCAATTACCTTTTTATATTTTTCATTCTGTGGCGGAAACAAGCTTCCATACTATGACAATTAAAGTGTAAAGTAAAAAAAAAAAAAATGAACTACACTTTTAAAAATAAAGGATCTTTATTGGCATTGATGGTTCCAGGAACCTTTTCAATGTACAAAAGTGGAAAAAGGTTCTTTAGATTATTAAAATTGCTATTTTAAGAACTGATCCCTTTATTTTCAAGAGTATATTGTCTTAGTATTTGGTTTGCCTGACATGAATCAAACCCGATGACCGCGTTCTCCAGCATGACTCGAGATTTTCCAAAGAGCATCTTGTTCTTCAGAGGAAGAGCAGAGTTCTGTACAAAGGGGCACATTATCAGTGTCACATTATGACTTGTTCATTTTACATCAGAACTTTTCTTTCGTTTGAAAGGTTTCAAAATCTGAAACTTTCTTTGTATTTCCAGGTTTAAATGGAGAAACAAAAACTCCAGTGCTCTCAGACTTTTGGACCGCAGTATTGTAGCTTATATATTTGTGGTCAATCATAAAAAAAAAAGCTGAAACGCTCCCTTTTGCTTGAGTTTTTCTTCGACTGTAATAAAGCCAAGATCAAAAGAGGAAGAGAGAGTGCAATGTACAAATTTACCTTTGAGCGGGCTAGGGTCAATGTCCAGACTCCATCCACTCATCTTTGTGTCTACAAAGTGAAGGGAAAACAATAAATACACTTTCCTTTTGATGTTCACTTCAATCAGTGTTACCGAACATGACCTGAAATTTCATTAGTGTTGAGAACACTGGGTTTTAATCCTAGGAAACCTGTTGTAGGATGTTTGGCCCTGATAGCATTTGATTCCGGTTTAGTTGTCCTATATTTTTGCCACTGTAGACTTTTTTTGCCAAGTCCAGAAAGTTTACAGGCAGTGTTGGAGTAACACAATCAGAGTTACGTAATCGGATAACATTTTTTCAAGTAACTAGTAAAGTAGCGCATTACTTTTTAATTTGCAGCAAAATATCTGAGTAAATAAGTTACTTTGTTTTCCCATTTATTGACTAACAGCTCTCCTGTCACCATGTTGGGAGAAATCGGGAGTGTGTGCGCTGTTGTAAACATGATGGTTACCAGTATTCCTCAAAATGAATAAAAACAGTGAAATGCAAACTCAGATATTACGCAGACCTGGAATAATAAAACATGATAAATAACTCATATACTTTATGTATTTATTCTCACTTTATTAACAGTACAGGTGTGAATTTACATTTCCTTCAGCCTGAGGCTTATTCATTTCACTTCTGGTGAGAAAGGGCCTTTACATTTGCCACAAACAAATAAACAAGCCCAGCCCAGGTGAAAAAAGTAACGCAAAAGTAACACAACATTACTTTCCAAAAAGAGTAACTAACTAATCCAATTAGTTACTTTTTTAGGGAGTAATGTATTATTATAATATTGTAACGCATTACTTTTAAAAGTAACTTCCCCAACACTGTGGAGTCTGAGGGGTGTTTTATTGTTTGACCATGTAAAATAAAGAAAATATTTTTGTACATAATGGTGTAGTTATTTAAACCATTTCCCAAACCTAAGTATTAAACTTTAGCACTAATTCCCACAATACATGAATTATACTTCAAATTCTGCAGCTTTTTGAAGAGACTTAAGGCCTGTTCACAACAACAGCAACAATAACTATATTATTGTTTATGGAGTTTTTCGGTTCCTTGCCACTGTTGCATTTGGCTTGCTCAGTTGGGGATATTCAAATTAAATGACCCATCATACCACTGATCAGCTCTACCAAACTTGGATGCCTTTTCCAGTAATAAACAAACACTGTTAAGTTGTTTTGATTGATACTGTGAAGCAGCTTTGATACAATCTGTATTGTGAAAAGCGCTATATAAATATATTTGACTTGACTTGACTTGAATTTGACTTGACTAGTGTCCACACTAGCGGACGAGATCATTCTGGTTATTCTAAACACGCACTGCAGCCTCGTCATCTGTCACTTTAAATGCTTAAACTTTTTAAAGCAGAATGGATTCTGATTGGCTGTCAATTTTTTTTATTAATTATCAGCTGGAGAAATCATTCAAGAAGTGATTCCAACTATATAGTTTCTCTGTGCCGTTATAGTCATAGTTGTGGTGTGGAATTTGCTGTTCTTTTATATTTAGAACGATTAATATCTTGTGTTATTGTTATCGTCCTTGTTGTAAATGGGCTTTTACACTATAGTTAAAAAACTGTTATATTGTAAAATATTATTACAATTAAAAATAACGATTCTATTTGAATATATTGTGATGCAAAGCTGAATTTTCAGCATCATTACTCCAGTCTTCAGTGTCACATGATCCTTTAGAAATCATTCTAATATGTTTTATATATATTATATGATATATCTAATATGTATGTATATATGTTTCTGCTCCAGATTTTTGTTGTGCTGCTTAACATTATATAGGAATAATATACAACCACACATTTTTCAGGATTCTTTGATGAATAATAAGAATAAGAAGCTTTGTTGTCATTGTATGCATATGCACACAGTAGTACACATCAATGAAATGGAGTTAGCAACTCTAAAAAGATGCATAAAACAATAAGTAATAACAAATAACAGAATGGACAGCTCAAATGAACATTTATTTGAAATGGAAATCTTTTGTAACATTACTTATGTCACGGTAGGAAGTGTATAGCAAGCTGCCACTGTGCTTTAAAAAGTCATCTTTGCATGGTGTCTGTCACTTCAGATGCAGTTTCTGTCTCTCGCGCGAGTGAAAATCCACCTGTGATTGATTGCCCTGCATTTGCTATAGTTCATGGTGCCTCATCACGGCATTAGAATGGAATCACGGTCAGCATATGGCCGTAAGAATGAGAATTTGGTGTGATGGCAGGAGTGTACTTTCATTGCTGCAGAGAATTATAATTGAAAAGTCCAATTGTAAGCATGAGTGCATTCGTATTTTATTCCAGCTGCCTTTTCTAATCTGACACTAACGTTTTTTTAAGGTCTTTCCTTTGAGGTTTTAACATTGCAATTATACATATTTCACAGAACAAATAATTGTATAGTGTGGATAGGATATTTCAGTGTAATGGCATCAGGTCTGATACCTCTGAAATACTCTTTTGCAGGTTCTTGTCAACATAGGAAACTATTTCACGTTGGAATCCGTCTTTCTTTGTCCCCGGAAAGGAGTCTACAGCTTTAACTTCCACGTTATTAAAGTGTACCAGAGCCAGACTATACAAGTGAGCACAGAAAGAATATATTTAATTACTTTAATTTTTATATCATATTTGAATTTCGTAATGAACAGAGTTAGAGAATATAGAAATTGGGTAACATTTGAAGCCTGTATAAATATTGCATTTTAAATGTATTTTTTTTATTTATTATACAATGCCTTACAATACACCTTGGATAGTCAGTATATTTAAAGTTAAACATAAACTTAAAGTTTAACAGCTTTTTAACCATTTCCATAGCCTATATTATAATGAGACTTATAATACTTTTATTTACAAAAACATCATTAAAAAAAAATCTGTTAACAACATACATGTTTTATTGTGTTCAGTTACTCTAGTTAAATATATTTAACATGGTGCATGTTGTTGAAATTGTTTTTGTAACTAAAAAGCAACAATTATCTTATAATCTATCACAAAAACTGATATGGTAATTCTTGCTTTTTACTTGTAAAAATACTGTAAAATATTCTTTAAATAAAGTACTGTACATTTTCACCATAATTATAAGTTATTTCAAGCTTAATTATAAAAAGTAATTTTAACAATATTTTACAAACATGTCTTGTAAAATATTATATAGATTTTCATTGTAAATATATATAGATTTTCATTGTAAATATAAGGTAATTCATACTTTCTTCTTTATATTTGTACAGCTCTTGCAGTAAAATTGCATGTATTATCTTGTTGAACTTAATTTTTCATTTTATTGTGTGGTAACTTACAATTTACAAATTTTACTGTAGTAGCCTTCCATTAAAATTGCTAACAGTTTTACCATGATGATTACAATTTTTTAATGAAAATATATAGTGGATTACAATATAAGGCACTATGAAAATCTTTATAATATTAAATGCAGGCTTTAAGTCAAGTACGGAGCCCCCCTAGTCCCACTTTGTCAAAAAAATTTATTATAACTATCTCGTGGCCTCAAGATAAGTAACTCGTGGCCTCAAGATAAGTAACTCGTGGCCTCAAGATAAGTAACTCGTGGCCTCAAGATAGTAACTCGTGGCCTCAAGATAGTAACTCGTGGCCTCAAGATAGTAACTCGTGGCCTCAAGATAGTATCTCGTGGCCTCAAGATAAGTAACTCGTGGCCTCAAGATAAGTAACTCGTGGCCTCAAGATAAGTAACTCGTGGCCTCAAGATAGTAACTCGTGGCCTCAAGATAGTAACTCGTGGCCTCAAGATAGTAACTCGTGGCCTCAAGATAGTATCTCGTGGCCTCAAGATAAGTAACTCGTGGCCTCAATATAGTAACTCGTGGCCTCAAGATAGTATCTCGTGGCCTCAAGATAGTAACTCGTGGCCTCAAGATAGTATCTCGTGGCCTCAAGATAGTTACTCGTGGCCTCAAGATAGTAACTCGTGGCCTCAAGATAGTAACTCGTGGCCTCAAGATAGTTGATAGAGGCCACGAGATACTATCTTGAGGCCACGAGTTACTATATTGAGGCCACGAGATACTATCTTGAGTTACTATCTTGAGGCCACGAGATACTATCTTGAGGCCACGAGTTACTATATTGAGGCCACGAGATACTATCTTGAGTTACTATCTTGAGGCCACGAGATACTATCTTGAGGCCACGAGTTACTATCTTGAGGCCACGAGTTACTATCTTGAGGCCACGAGTTACTTATCTTGAGGCCACAAGATAGTTATAATATTTTTTTTTGACAAAGTGGGACTAGGGGGGCTCCGTAGTCAAGTGTTATGAAAATTGTAATAAATAAATAAATGTAACCATCATAGAAGTAGATAGATTCATGACATAAATCCTGTAAAACGTGCATACTTGAGATCTCTGTATTGATTTTCTCTCCTCTGTTTCAGGTGAATTTAATGCTGAATGGAAAACCAGTCATCTCTGCCTTCGCAGGTGACAAAGACGTCACACGCGAGGCCGCCACCAATGGAGTCCTCCTGCACCTCAACAAAGAAGACAAGGTTTATCTGAAACTGGAGAAGGGGAATCTGGTAGGAGGATGGCAGTACTCCACCTTTTCTGGCTTTCTTGTTTTTCCTCTGTAAAGCAAACAAAAAGACCACCACCTTTGCTGTCCAATCGTCATTGTGTAACCAGCCCTTCAGCATTAATTGGAGGCACCCAAACGGAATCATAATTCCAGACATTCATTCAGCTGTTGTCTGCGGACTGCTGGAAAATGCGTCGGTGAATCTGGAGACATCTACTTCAGTGCAATATCACTTTCTGCTGAGATCCAGGATTCAACACATCATGTCAGACTGTTTGTTCGTTTCGTTCGTATGTGTGTATTGGGTTTTAGCGTGTGGTTTTTAGTGAAATGACGGATCCTGATTTAGTATTTGTTAATAAGGTCATTTCCAGTCTTGCCACTTGAGGGCGCAATATTTCAAAAACCTTGCACTGCACCATGCATTTAAAAATAAAAATAAAAAATGTAATTACATTTAAAAAAACATTTTTTTCAAGCAAATACACATGTAAATTAGACTTGTTCATGCTAAATATCAATGCTGTTAGCTGTGCTATTTATCGCCATGAAAAACAAGTGGTAAAAAAAACTTTATTTAAAAGTATTTGCATTTGTTTCTAGCTATCATGGCAGCCAGTTATTCATCATATGATTATCAAATGAGAATAAGAAGAACATTATAATGGCCATGTTTCCCAACATGCTCCGTACTTTCTGCTGCATTATAAAGCATTGCAATGGTTGAGTGAGGGGCCGTTCACACAGTACGGCTGCATCTGAAATTGCATACTTCGAAAACACAGTATGTGACAACATAAGTATGTCCAAATTCACAGTACTCATAAAAGAGTACCCGGATGACCTACTACTTCCGGGGAGATTCTGAAGTGTGCATATGATGGACACTTTACTATCCCAGAGGATTCTTGAATGAAGCGACTGACGCTGGTAAAGTCACATGATAATGACAACATGGCGAATGTATTACGTCCGGATTACATTCATACTATATAGAACATACTTTTTTAGCAGTAGTGAAGTAATTACTTGTTCAAAATAAGAACCTACTCTTATTATGCGATTTATGGATGCTGCCTGTGTTTTTCCATTCCACTGCGCTACTTTTCCATTGTTTTTCAATGTAAATATGCGCTAGACGGACATGTTTGACCATAGCACTTGCGTCTTTTGACATGCCGTTCTAAAAACTCAACGCTCAAGTTAAAATAAAACTTTGAAAAAATGTGCCTCAAGACCTTGCAGTGTTTTTTTCCCCTTACATTGACTTGCTGTACAGCCTCACTAAAGTCGCTAGATCGCGGTAGTCTGTTGCATCCTCTGCACCCTACGACCTGTAAGTTGGAGAATTGCACTGGACTTTTTTTTTTGGTTGTGTTTGCTACTTTATTTGCATACTTCCTTTAGTCAGTCGGCTGCGTTCATGCCATGTCGTAATTACTGTAAATAAAGCTCCATTTGCTTTCGAATCGCTCTCGCGGTACTTTGATGTCATACACCGATCGGTCTGCACAGCGCAGCTTCAAGTCGAACACACCCTAAATCTGCAGTGGTCAGGTAGAGCGGCCACATGGTACAAGTCATAACTAACACGTTGTAATCAGGGCTTGACAATGACATTCACTTTTTTGCTCACCAGCCACTGTGGCTAATGGCTTTCGAAAGTTACTTGCCATTCAGCATTTTCACATCGATGGAAAAAAACTGCTATATATATTTTGGCTTCTGTCACTTTAAGACCTGATGCACTGATCCATTATACTGTTACACATGCGTTTCCTTTCTCAATTGTTTACGTTCACTTAAAAAAACTGACTGCGTTTGCGTGAATACTCGCCAAGACCGGCATTTCGACATTATTTTGTGTGTATTTGACTGTACTGTCTGCTCAACCAAACGGTTTGAGCACATTTTGAGTCACTATATTTTATTGAGAGGAGTACCTAACTTAACTCAAACTGATTGAGCCATCTCTACCATCTGGTTGAGGTTTGTTATGCCAAAAAAAATCCACTAGATGTCACAGTGTCAATCAACAGCACTTGTCAAAACACTTCTTCTAACATGGATGTCAGAAACAAATAAATCACCCCAGCCATGTGAACTGTTTTTTGGTAAAATTTTGCAAGCTAAGCATATTTCTTTTACATATTACACTGTAAGAGCCCTAATTTTACAAAATTATGTTACTTGGTGCCATGAAAAAACGTAAGTATGTTTTTAATAATTTTTCAAAAACATGCTCAACCAAACGGTTGATTTGGCACATAACGGTTAACTGTCACCCCCCTTTTTGAGAATGGACATTACAATGCACTATTAAAACTTGGTTGTAATTCAAGAATGCTTTGGAATATAGACATAAGTTTGGTCTTGTATTAAAGAAAACACTCAGCAGATTATTGCTTAAGTAAAAGCACTTCAAAAAATAAAAGTATGAAAAAGTTATGGAAGTTTTAAATTTACATTAAATCAAATATACTGTACTTAATATTTTTTCTTTTATATAAAATATATATTTTACAAAATATTTTTTGCTATAAAATCAAAGCCATATATCTAACCAAGTTGTGTTCCAAATTTGAAGTTGATATCACAAAAATTTAAGTTCCCATGAGATTTTGTTTACGCGTAATACCAAAAATGACATCAATTCCATTGATCAATTACCATTTTTTACCATTAAGTGACATCTCAACCATTTGGTAGAGGCCGATATTAAAAAAATGATGGGATGTGTTGAAAAAAAATACATTGGGTGTGGTTACTAGTGACATAAGGAGATAAGAAATGCAAACAAAAAATTGTTCCATCACTTTAAAGGGTTTTAAGCTCAATAAGCAGCGAAAAAGAACTCCATTTAGTATTAAGAGGAGGCTTTATGTGAAATCTGCATGAATATGTAAAATTATGTGCAACACGCGCAATTCCACGCTGAAATTCAAGCCCTGTAACCCCAACAATATTCATCTGGAGCAAATGAAATGAGTGCTGGAATCCACATGCATTTGACAGATGTTAATGTCAAGCCCTGGTTGTAATTGCAAGTTCTACAAGTACAAGTACGTGAAGGCTTTTTACAGTTCAGAATCCTTATAGTAATTGAGACATGGCGTGAACGCACCTCTAGTTTCAGTCTCAGACGGACCGTTGGCTAAACGCCTACACAATTGGGAAACACTTTGGGAGTTTCGAAGTCGTCATCTGATTGGTTGAATTCTCTACGATTTCTAGGTTTCACGTTCTTTAAAACGGTCCGCTTGGAAACAAAGCCGTCGTGAAGCCAAACCCCCTCATGGAAGAAGAAATCCCCGTCGTGTTTACAACTGTGACAATGAGCGCTTATCAGGATCAACTACACTGGATTTTCAAAAGCATGTGAAGTTCACAGCACCATTGTTGCTGTAAAATTGCAAGTATTCTTGAATGAATAACTTATTAGATGCATGCTGGTCTCATGCCCCTAAACATGACGCTGTGATAGGTTGCTTTACATGTCAGTCAGACGGCCTCGGCTAATGAAACTAGTCAGGTGCTTAAACAACACAGCGTGCAAGTAAACCAGACTGCAATTCATTTTAGTTTGCCCTGTAATGTTTGCAGTAAAGGGAGGTTAATGTTTTCTGTGTAAAAACGACAGGATTGTCTGAATGGAAAAGAAAGATACTTACTGATTTCAATCCTGAAATCCAGAAAAAAATAAATGAACTAATTTTCAACATTAAGAGGTGTTAAAGGGAATATGTTTGGGAATATATTGGTGTGTGTAAAGGTGCCAATGAGCTCAGACACGCTGCTGTAACACCCTCTAATTAACTCATTAGAATATAAAAATGTCACCGCATCATTCATACAGTTTTGGAATTACTGTCTGTCACTTGTGAGTCACACAGACTTCAGGTGTGCTTGAGGTTCAGGCAGAACTATAGGTCACTGGAGGCTGGATAGTTGATTTCTGTGAGACTTAAAGATCACAGTTGGAGTGTGGATCTCATCACTGAGTACATTTTTATTTATTTATTTATTGTTTATTTGAATAGGGACAGATACAAAAAAAAAAACATAGATTATTACATAAAGAACAATCCGATGCCTGTATCACAGTGTTTATAGCCAGGGCTAATTCGCAACACATTTAAAGGGACAGTTCACACACAAAAATATTGGTCAATATTTACTCATTCTTATGTTGTTTCAAAACCATATGCTGCAATTTAACAATTATTCATAGTAACCACATCATTAACCCTTCAATAAGGACAGAAAAATTCACCAAAATTAATACATATGACAACAGTCATGTGCTGTACCTTGTGGAACCATTTTTGAATGAGAATTAATGTTCAGAATGAAATACTATTTTTTTTTAATACTGTGCAGTACACATGTGTTGTTTTAGCATTATTCATATATTATAGTATTTATTAATATTTTGAATTAGGTTTTCATATTTTCAGTTTTAATTTTAATTTTCGTAGTAGTAATTTTGTTGTGTGCTTTTGTTTCGTCATTTTTATTCGTTTTTAAAAAAAAATAAGTATTTCTATTTAGCTTTATTTTTTTTTAGTAACATAGACTTCAGACTTTCGGTATATGCCAAGGCAACTTTTTAATTATTTTTTTAAGCATTATATATATATATATATATATATATATATATATATTATTTTATATAGTTATTTTTTATTAATTATATATATATATATATTTCATATTTAATAATTAACATTTCTGTGTATGCCTTTTTTCAGTAACTATTAATAAATAGTAACCGTTTATTCCACAAAAGTTCACAATAAACCCTATGCGATTTTTTTTTTACATGACCTCATCATGTTGCATGAGTGGTTATTGTGCATTTGAATTGAGTTTTGTGTTAAATGTCATATCAAGTAACAACTTTAGTGAAGAAAGAGCAGAAGATTTTTTGAAATTCTCCACAGCATACAGATTTGGAATGATATGAGGGCGAGTAAATAATAAACAAACAAAAAAATGGCTAACTCCACACTGAATTCAGTCTAGACTAAAATAGTCAAGCAATTTTTTGTTTTATTATATAAACTGCATAGTGCAAAAAAGTGGTGGTGAGTAAATAATGACTTTTTTTTATTTGTGGGTGAACTATTCCTTCAAGCTTTAGTTTAGATCTCAACCACAGCTTGGTGCCGTTTCAAACAAATGCTGCAATAAACCAATTATATTTTTTTTTAAACCAATAAAATTTCAGCTCATTAAAAATGATGTTTTAATTAGAGGTAGAGATTGAAAGAATAACTAACTTGACATTGAGGAAATGTCTTCTTCAATGTGTAGTTCACCACACACTTCAAAACCTTCAGCTGCGTTTCATCAGTTTCCCTGAAAAGCCTTTCATATTGTGACACAGGTCTGCCCCTTAGCAACTAATGGATTCTTGCTTTAATAATATTTTTATTAAACAAACTTAATGTGTGATGGATTCAAAATCCCAGAAAGTGAATGTTCAATCAACCATGTGGCCATAAAAACAGCACTTGATTTACCACAATCCTTATGGCTCACCCAGCAAATAGAATACCGTGAGCCGCATGTAAAACAAAAATATTCCTCTCATTAATGTTGAATTACCTTGGTAAATATTTCATTCTCACTATTTTTTACACTATAGATTTGCTGACATGAAGTGTCTGAAGTCACAGATTGGCCTAATTATTGTGAATAATTTGATCCTGGCGTGTCACATGACCGACTGGTGTCATGTGTAGTTCAGACTGTATGCCGTACATGCTTTATGCTCCAATGAGTCATTATTCTTTTAGCAGAGCCTTGTTATAATGGACCTCAGAATTAGACAAATGGAAATGCTTGGAAAAATAATACTTAATAATACCCTTAACACATGTCTTGTTTTTTCATGGCCCTCATTTATGTTCAAATCTTTGTCATATTTTTATGTAAAACACCTATTTTTATATTATTTAAGATATTTTTACCTGTGTCTATGTGCATCCCACTTTGACTTTGTTTCTTCATGATGGACATCTTCAGTGAAACTCAGAGGATGGC
This sequence comes from Rhinichthys osculus, assembly GCA_029959095.1. Classification (NCBI taxonomy): domain Eukaryota; kingdom Metazoa; phylum Chordata; class Actinopteri; order Cypriniformes; family Leuciscidae; genus Rhinichthys; species Rhinichthys osculus. The sequence continues at coordinate 8,101,795 of JARWKJ010000021.1, read as the reverse complement.
GATTGGATCATCGACGAGTTGAATCAGATGACTTTGTACCTGGTCAAAAACATAATGGAGATATCGCATGTTTGCATTGGTGGATTTGGAGTGACAAGCAGAAAGATGAGTGATTATATTTTCATCAAAACTGAAACTTTACTTTCCTTTTTTATAACCAATGTCCACACCAAACAAAAGAGACACATCAGTAGCAGTGTTACAAGACTGAAATGGTAAAAAAAAAAAAAACAGCAGGAATCATGTAAAAACCATATTAGATGACAAGAGGGACTTGGCTGATTAAAAGAAGAGCAGTGTCCGCTCTGTCATTGATTACTAACCACCAAAATGTGTTTGACCACATGGTTGGATTGTCTCTGATTTGATAAAAAAAAAGCCTTTATGTGTTTTTGTCCAGCCTGGTCTCATTGTTAATACGTAGTATTAATACGTAATTTTCAAAGATAGAAAACGTACGTTTTATACGTTTGGATAGATGCTGAAACGTATGATATGGACGTATCTGCAACAATTAAACGTAACAATATTACGTTTTTACAGCTACAAAACGTTACATATTTACGAATCTTTCATATCATTAAGATATCTGTATAATTTACCCTTTACCGTTTTATAGATAAATGGAAGATCCCTTAACCCTGCTCCCAAACCTAAACATAACGTTACCCATTTTATACAGAATATAAAAAGGACAGAGATGTGTACGTTAGGGAAATGGCAATTTTATTAACAATAGCATTAAAATATTTTTTTTTAGCAGCTAATCCTACTCCTACCCCTAAACCTACCCATAACAATTTCTTAAAACTATATAGGCTACAATTATGACGAAAAACAACATACGTGTAATCACAATAATTTATTTATTGCGAAAATGTCAAAACCGGTACCAAAAGTCGTTCAGTTGCAGTCACAGTCCTCTCTTTCATTATAAAATAGTTTTGAATGAGGTATAGAGCAGAATTTAAATTATTAATCCATGAAAAAGTTAATCCGGCTTCGCTCTGTGTGAAGGCGCGCGCGCTTCTCCATTTCAAATGTAGTTTACCGACTGAAATACGGCATGTCGCAATCTGTGGCGAGAGCCAATGAGCGTTTGATTTCACTGCCGTAAAACATGTCGTAACGCTTCTTGAGGGCGCAATTTTTGAATTTGAATTCATCACGAGCGCGGGGGCGGGACAGTTACCGACTGCGCTGCTGTGATAGCCTGTGTGAAATGAAGATGAAGATCACTCACTGGATAAAGGGCTGAATTTGGATCTCTTTCTTGCAAAAGTATGGATTCTAAAGATTTGGATTATATCAAGCTAATAAAATTGATGTCTTTTGTGAATTTATGTTGGGTTTTGGTGTATTATTGTTCTATTGGAGAAAACGCATTTTGTGTCTCACTGTAAATAACGTTAAAATAAATATTACAAAATGGTTAAACGATTAAAGAAGGTATTTTTAAGGTTTTAAAGTGTATTCTTGTTTAACTGCATGTAGGCTAATCCTCCGAAACGAGTTTGCAGCAGAAAGCACGAACAAAGCGAAATGTTATTATTAGCCTATTTCTTGAGTAAACTGCATTTAATAAATGCGACTGAAAACGTAGGCTAATTGATAAGACATTTGAATGCAATGGAGCCAAAACATTAATGCCACGATTTTAATATGCACAAACAAGATTACGTACAAATATGTACGTTGGTAGAGTTGTTCATACGTAAATAATTTACGTTTTTGTGCTGTTAATACGTAAATATTTTACGTTTTAGTGCTGTAAATACGTCAGTATTATACGTTTCTGTGTGTATAAAACGTAAGTAAATGTACGTATGGTAGAATTACACTTTACGTAAAAATACACACGTATTCTCATGAGATCACGTTGGTTTTTGTCCTATTAAATTGAAGCATCAGTAATGAAAAATTGTCCTTGTTCATTTCATTGAAGGATTGGAGTGATTCTTGAAATCCAGCTGAGGATTAGGCCCAGTGTTATTCTGCACATGAACACAGAGATTTGATTGAATGGAGAGTATCTTACACACAGTGTTATGTATTTGTGACCTCTGATTCAAGGCTGCAAGATTAAGTACCTTCGATCCAAAATCCTGCATTTTCCTCATGCAGTGCCTGTCATTTATTGTTTAACTATTGTAATTCCAGGCTTGCTTTGACAATCTGCATGCTGAAACACAAATGCATGCTGCTTAATAAAACAGAAGGTTTTTAACCCAGTGAAGCAAGAAAAATTGGCAGCCAAGAATAATTTTATGATCAACATTTTCACAGTTTTTTTTTTTTTATCAATGGGTGCTTGCAGCATTACTACAGCACATATTTCTCTATAGGGAAATTGATTTTTAATGATAACTTATACACCTTTAAAGACAGGCTTACGGTGAGCTACGAGGTTGTTAATCAAAAGTATTTGCTTCTGTTGAAGCTGGCATCCCGCATTATTGCAACTTATTTTTAAAATAATAGTGTTTAACAGAGGGATTTATGGTGAAAAACTACATTACCCATGGTGCTGTAAAAACAAATCCACCAATCAGATTCGCGACAAGACAGCGCCAAAAGAGCTATTTAGCCCCGCCCACTCCTATGAAGCACTGCAAATGACGTAATGGAGTCGGTCTCCCTATGCTCTCAAAATACGGAAAATACAAACATAAAATATATTGTTTTAACATATATAAAATCAACATTTTTAAATGTGCAGTTTTATATTTCTCCTTCGTTTTTAATTTGATTATGTGGTTTGCAATGCCTCTTGATGATCAAAATACGTATTTGCTTCAAATCAAAGTTTGTAATGTTATGATTCACCTTGTAGCTGATTGGTTTGGTTCATGGGCCATAATGCTTAACAGACACTGTTTTTTAAATCTCTATGGGAGAAATGAATGGAAAAAATACTTTCGGAACCAATGGCGCTGAAAAAAATGGGCACTCTATTGTTTTAAACAAAACACGAACCCTAAACACAAGCCCTAGCAGCTTCCCAGCAACACCCTGGCAACCACTTACAAGATCCTAGCATCCTGGAGTTAACTTTTGCATGTGCCAACACCAGCATTTTCTTCAGAAATGTACAAAATCCACAAATCTGGTTATATTTTCAAATTCTATTTTAGTATTGTTTTTTTTTTTTTAATGACTTAACAAGGCTTCCACCTCAATGTGTGACTTTAAAGCCGTTCCAGTGTCTGTTTTAGCACATTTATTTCTAAGTAAACACTTTTTCTTGCCAACACAGGAAATTGGAGTTGCAGAATAGATCACTTGAGATTTTCGCACTGGGATGCCCACGGTTATTTGCTTGGGGAAAAAAAACAATAATTTAAAATAGTTGACCTAAAAAAGAGCTTTCCACAATCGAATAGCATTTTGTGAGTCGTTTGGTTCACCACCTCAGATTTACGATTGACCACTGGGTGTTTGTATATCCTCTTTAATCTGGGTGCTTTTAAAAGTTTCTCACTTTAACCTCACCGGAGTGAACAGCACCAGTCCAATTACTCTAAATATTAAATCACCCCTAAGCAACAAAAACACGATGGGTAAATGGACGCCTTCATCCAGCAACAGCCAATTCTGCACATTTCGCCAACTGACATTATGCAGAATCTGCAATTCTGTTTCTGAATAATTGGTCAATTTGGCCACTTTCCTCTCACGGATCAAGAATGATAAATATGTTGTTGTGGAGGATGAACACAAGCACCCGGCGAAAACCTTAGCAGGTAGGATGGATTTTACTGTGGGATGCTTGAGAAGTCCCTGTTTACTGGCCTCTCCTCATTTAATATTAAACAGGAGTTATTAAAGCAATCGTCAACAAGAGTTAAAAAAAACACTACGGAGATTGACTGAAGAGAGGAAGAAGGAGAAAAAGAACTGAGAAAATGAGGAGAAACTGCATAATGTTGTGCGTTTGGGTGAATTTCAAGAGTTACGGTATTGATTTGTCCGTCCGTCCGTCCTGTCCACGCATCTCTTCCTCAATCCGTAAATTCATTTGTATGTCCTCTGTGAACTGCGTCTAAGAATAATTGACAGAATATATATCACTGATTGTCAAAGGCATCATGGCAAAGTGCCATCTGAATACAAACAGAGGCCTTGCTAAAGTGTTTGGGGCACCGGTCCTGCTCAGTGCATCTGAGGAAATGAGAGGGTCCTTGGTAATTATTGTCATGAAAGAAATGATTCACAGCTGCTGCAATTATTCAGGAATTAGATTCATGCTGTGTGTCTTGCATTGTGCAAACAGCCAATTACATGACACCGTGTCCAGATTGCACAAAGGTGTGACTATGTATGTTTGGAGGCGGGCTGTGGGATAAATCAAGTCTACAATTGTATATAACAAGTGTAATGTAATATTTGTGCATAATAATTAAGCTCAATACAAATTTGCTGGGGCTTGAATTGAACGTTTTGGCTAACTATTTCATTCTGGTCTTCATTTGGTTACAGAAGACTTGGAATTTATGAGTCATACTTTTTTAAAACTTTTAAGGCCCATCTCCATTTACTATCATTGAATAGAAAGAAGTGACCATGATGTTCTGCCTAACATCTCTTTAGGTGTTTTATGGAAGAATATATAATGAGCACAAAGCAACCTAAGCAAATTGGTATCAAATCAAAATGTCCATAAAAGATAAGATGTTAAATGAACTGCAAATTGTTCTAATTGGCTTGTAATCAGAAATGTAATTCCATCCAGGCGATGAGGAATTGGACTAAATTAGAACAGTTCAGTTCTGATGCTTCTTGCCCAAGAGTAAACACAGCAAACTGTAAATATCTCACTATTTCTAACTACTATCAGCACCTTTAAACAGAGAGGCCTTTGTTGATTCAGTGGAAAGTTCATTTGGCAAATACAGCACAATAAATCCCCACTCCCGGGACAAGCAAAACTAAGCACTTTCTTGGCCCAGTGCTCAGTCTTGGATGAATGTGAAAATTAATCATTTATTTGACATAAAAATATCACTGTAAGAATATTTCTGGCTGTTTGATAAAAGTAAATAAATATTGAGTCGACCTTATGTAACCGGTCCTACTCGACCACCTCCTAGCGGGATTTGGTCTCCGGCGTGGGAGCAAAGACGCTAAAGACTACAGCCGCTAATGCGCCTCTTGAGGTCAGTGGAGTGAGGTTTACGTGCACAGCTCTTACTAGTCTACGTCCGTTACACTCACCCCCCTAAACCTCTCTCCCATCGGGGTCACGGCACCAAATGTAACTGGTACTACTCTCGACACTGCTCTGAGCGGGATACGAACTCGCACAGCTCTTACTGGCCTACGTCCGTTACACTCACCCACCTAAACCTCTCTCCCATCGGGGTCACGGCACCAAATGTAACTGGAACTACTCTCGACACTGCTCTGAGCGGGATACGAACTCGCACAGCTCTTACTGGCCTACGTCCGTTACACTCACCCACCTAAACCTCTCTCCCATCGGGGTCACGGCACCAAATGTAACTGGTACTACTCTCGACACTGCTCTGAGCGGGATACGAACTCGCACAGCTCTTACTGGCCTACGTCCGTTACACTCACCCACCTAAACCTCTCTCCCATCGGGGTCACGGCACCAAATGTAACTGGTACTACTCTCGACACTGCTCTGAGCGGGATACGAACTCGCACAGCTCTTACTGGCCTACGTCCATTACACTCACCCACCTAAACCTCTCTCCCATCGGGGTCACGGCACCAAATGTAACTGGTACTACTCTCGACACTGCTCTGAGGGGGATACGAACTCGCACAGCTCTTACTGGCCTACGTCCGTTACACTCACCCCCCTAAACCTCTCTCCCATTGGGGTCACGGCACCAAATGTAACTGGTACTACTCTCGACACTGCTCTGAGGGGGATACGAACTCGCACAGCTCTTGGCCTATGTCCGTTACACTCACCCCCCTAAACCTCTCTCCCATCGGGGTCACGGCACCAAATGTAACTGGTACTACTCGATACTGCTCTGAGCGGGATACGTACTCGCACAGCTCTTACTGGCCTACGTCCGATACACTCACCCACCTAAACCTCTCTCCCATCGGGGGCACGGCACCAAATGTAACTGGTACTACTCTCGACACTGCTCTGAGCGGGATACGAACTCGCACAGCTCTTACTGGCCTACGTCCGTTACACTCACCCTCCTAAACCTCTCTCCCATCGGGGTCACGGCACCAAATGTAACTGGTACTACTCTCGACACTGCTCTGAGCGGGATATGAACTCGCACAGCTCTTACTGGCCTACGTCCGTTACACTCACCCACCTAAACCTCTCTCCCATCGGGGTCACGGCACCAAATGTAACTGGTACTACTCTCGACACTGCTCTGAGCGGGATATGAACTCGCACAGCTCTTACTGGCCTACGTCCGTTACACTCACCCCCCTAAACCTCTCTCCCATAGGGGTCACGGCACCAAATGTAACTGGTAATACTCTCGACACTGCTCTGAGCGGGATATGAACTCGCACAGCTCTTACTGGCCTACGTCCGTTACACTCACCCCCCTAAACCTCTCTCCCATCGGGGTCACGGCACCAAATGTAACTGGTACTACTCGACACTGCTCTGAGCGGGATACGAACTCGCACAGCTCTTAATCGCACATACACTGAGCTCTGAACTCGCACATACACTTACATATGATTTGATGGTCACGTTGGCATATGAACAACTTAGTTTTGCAGTCCAAAGTCTCATGAACCTAGTATCACATTAACATTTCCCAGTTCATCTCGAAAGTAACATTTCTGTGAAATGACTCGCATTTCAGTGAGTGAGTCAGTTATGTCTCTGAATGATTCACAGACTGAGTGTATCTGATTCGAACCGCTAACCCAGCGAGTGCTTTATGAATCTTTGTGATGGACTCACTAAAAATAATTAGTTTATAAGAGTCCTTTGTTTGGGAACTGAACATGTCAGTGCAGGAAACACTGGCATGCACTCGAACAAAAAACGAGTATGAACCACTTTAGACTTTAAATTATTATCGCCTTTTTTTAGTTTGTTATAGTCACAGTATGGAGCCACATCCAGAAATCTCCGCTTCGACTCATGCTGTCAGTTCGAAATCCTGTAGTTTTGACCTTTTCCAACGCATGCATAAAATTTGTCATAATAACTGTAATCACTAACAATTTGTTCTCCGGTTTATTAGACATCCTGGGGAAATGCAGAAAAGAAACTCTGTTCATTCAGCTGGTGAACTCAGAAATCACCCCTCGAGAGCTCTGTGGGAGGACGCTGTTGACATTTAATACTCTGCAAGTTTCCTTTCTGACCACCGAGCTGACCATCAAAAGTGAGATCAGCAGTCTAACCGCAAAATATTACACAATCCACTCAACAAAGATGAGCTGTCATGAATATGAGTCGAGAGATTTTTTTCCATAAAGGTTGGCACAGATGATTGGCGCCCTTGCTTTTTATCATTAGCCTACAACAATAGGTTTGTAGCTAGTTGCGCTCGAGCTTGAGCGGATAGCTGGAATGATGTTCAAAATGATTGTAATGGAACAGAAACGGCTTATGGGCCGCTTTCAGGTGTTGGATGGAAGACAATGATTTTGGACAGAAATGCTTCTTATTTTTCAGACTACTGTCAGTAACGATGCTGAACGCATGGAAACTCTGACAAAGCAGCATTTAATATGAGTCCTGTATTAGTTTATGAAGTTGAATGAAGCAATCTTAGGTTTATGATGTAACACGCAGGACATTCTTAAATTAAAAGACTAACATGTCTGTTTGACCTTGGTTCGATTCTGATGTATACTGGAATGATGTTATCATTATTAACAAAACTTGTTAAAACGATATCAATATTTTTTTTCCAAATAAATATTTACTAGAATCAAACAAAAACTATAGAAGTAAAAAATTAACAAAACATTTGCAGAAAAACATATTTTAGTTTTTGCATTTTTGGATAATCTTGTTTTATTAATCTCCTTAGTCTAAAGGCATGTTTGCATGACAACAATGTACTAAACTTGGAAAAATGTTTCCTTTGCATTGTCAGGACGATCCCCGTTCATGACTAAAATCCCAGAAATACTAAAAATGCTGTAAATGTTGTATTATGCTGCCAGGCCAGTGCTTGTATGAAACGTTACATGCCTCTGAATACGCACGTGCATGACATCACCGGTTTCACAATCAAATTGATCAAATTCAAGGATAACGGTATCATTTTCAAAGACGTGCACTTTGAAACCTGTTTTAAAATATCAAAAAGCTTGAGTTTCAAATATCAAAAAGCTTGAATTTCAGGTCATAGATAGATAGATAGATAGATAGATAGATAGATAGATAGATAGATAGATAGATAGATAGATAGATAGATAGATAGAAGTCTTCAGGGGATGTATTGTTTGGCATTTATTTATATTCCTCTGATTTTCAAATTAGTTTTCTTTTTCATAGCAAAACTAATAATAATAGACACTGCTGGATCATGAAAGATTAGATGTGCTTGTCTGGAGCCAACAGACAGCCTGATCTATATTCAAATCATATGAGATTCCCACCTACGCCACAGCTTTAAAAACAGAAAAATAAAACACTTTTTAAAATGCAAAAACACAAATACTTGGTCAGTGCAGGGCTTGGGATGCTCCAACACTTTTAAGACACTTATAAAGTCTCTTTTTTGGAGTGTTAGAGAGGGGGATAATAAAGTGGGAAAAATATTTGCATTTTTAAGGATTTGAAAGAAGAAGAAAAAACTAAAAATACTGCATATATTTTCTCTGGGTAGGACTATTTTGTTTAATTTCTGCGTTCTGTGTAAAACTATCCAAACATAGATTTTTAATATTAAATATCAAAAGCTTGTCTGACATTACAATGATAAAATACCATTTTAACAGCAAATTATGACATCGCTATCTCCATGCAACATTGTTTCTCAATTTGGTGGGTAGCAAGACCGTTTTAAGTGGGCCACGGAGTGTGTAGACAGAAACACAACAACAAAACACTTAGGCTAATTACAATGTTTTTCTGATGCGCAAGACTTTCATTTTGAATGACATCCGTGAAAGCAGTTGACCCTTCTGCAAAGACTTTGCTCTTCTGTCAGAGAGAACACGCTTTTTCATTCCACTGCTCTACTTTTCCATTGTTTTTCTATGTAAACACGCACTATACACACGTGTTTGACCGTTGCACTCACTGTTTTGCTCCACTGACCTGTGTCTCGTATTGTCCTGACTCAGTATCTGCTGTTTGCTACTCTACTCCTGGTTTGAGACACTTTTTTTTTTTCAATAAATTTGCATGGTTCAACATCCTAAAAATGTTCCACAGCTGAACCAGCTTTAATCTAAATGAGGGCAAACAAAACTCCTATGATTGATTCTATGCAATGAACTTCACAATCACAAACCTTGGTATATCATAAATTGAACAGATTAATTCCATTGCATTGGTTTTTATATTACTTGGGTTTACTCTCGTCTTATATATTCAGGATTCACTGTTGTTCCAGAGTCATCTCTAAACCATATAGACTGATGTGGGAGTCTTCAGAGGATGTACTTGTTTGGCATTTAATTATCTTCCTCTGATTTTCAAATTAGTTTTCTTTTTCATAGCAAAAGAAATAATAATAACAGACACTGCTGGATCATGAAAGATTAGATGTGCTTGTCTGGAGACAGCCAAAAGACAGCCTGATCTATATTCAAATCATGTGAGATTCCCACCCACAGCTTTAAACACGAAAAAATAAAACACTTGTAAGGCAATTAAAGAGAGAATATGCTCAGGTTTTCAGAGAATGGTTTCTGCATGGCTTACTCTTTTACTATACATATATTGTTTTGATGCTGATCTTTATTCAGAATGAAGATATTGCGGTGTTAATATAATCTAAAAGCCTTTTGAAAATGCAGTCTACTTAATGCTTTAATGCATCATAGGGCTGCACAGTTCAATTTAGTTCTCTTACGAGAGTATCTCTCGTACTGTGTAATAGCTTACGCTAGGGGAAAACCTCTTTTCCACGAGATATTGAAGCCAAAAATTATCCTTAATTTTTTATTAATGTAAAACGCTTTGCAGCAGCAAGCAGACACAGGCGAGACAGCTCGCGCGCCTATTGGCTGCTCTTGCGGCAAATGCAGCAGCCTATCGAGAGAGACTCTGCGTGACGTAATGACCAATGGGGGCAACTTGCGCCCATATCGTCACGTCCCGCCAGAAAGGGCGTGGTCTCACTCTATAAATATGCTCGTTAGGCTGGTACAAGCTGATTTTCATCTCTTCAGCGAAGCACACGCATCGCTGGATCCGGAGTGAGAAGCCGCGCTGTCGAAGCAAGCTTTTCAGCAGGACGAGCTCTGGAGTCGCTGGCCTCGCCGGCTTCAACTGCCGTACCTGCTACGCTTTCCGGCGTTCTATATCCTTTTATATCACTTTGTATCTTTACTCTGCTGAGAGTGTTTGCTCGCTTACTTGACGCGACTCACACTTCTCAATACTAAAGAGCTGCGTCTTTTTAAAGATGCCATCCTGTGGCTCGTGCCGCGCCCCACTCAGTGACGGGGACCGTCACGTCATCTGTGTGTCCTGCCTGGGTGAGGATCACGCGGCCATCGCGCTCGCTGATGGCGGATGCCCTCACTGTGAGCTTTTGCCCATGGTGACTCTGAGGACTCGCCTGGCATCATTCTCCGAGCCTTCACCACAGCCCGCCGTGGTGCCGCGCCGCAAGAAGCGCCGCGCCCAGCGCGCTCCCGAGCTCTCTCCAGCCCGCCAAAGCTCGCCGGTTCGCCCGCCAGCTTCGCCGGCTTCGCTCGAGTCGCTCACTGGCCTGCCGCCGCGTCGTTCACGAGTTCGACGAACCCACCGAGGCGTGTTCTCTTCTGGCATCTGATAGCGAGGATTGGGCGAGCTCCGTGGACCTCCCCTCCGCTAGCGTTTCCCGCCAAACCACTGGTAAGAGAGCCGGCATTGAGACTGAGCTGATGCTCTCTCAGGCCGTGGAAAGCATCGGCCTCGACTGGGAGGCGCCCGCGCAACCGCCACGCAACAGGCGAGCTCTGTGGACCTCCCCCTTCTGTCCGCGAGTCGTCAGGGAAACGGGCCAGCATCAAGACCGCGAGCCCTAAAACCGCGGCTAGCTTTCTTTACGTTATAAGAAATCTACCCCGCCCCCCATGGGCGTGCGTCACCGGAAAATGAGAAAAGAGTGTGTTTTAGTCCCCGCCGAGGTCGGACTAATCTCCATTTCTCAAACATTTCTCAGCTCCTAGTTTGAGCGGCTGAAAATGTCATTATTGCAGCAATGAGCCTGTTGTATAACACGCACACCTGCATACAAACGCCGACACACACAAAACTGTGATGACACTCTCTTATCTGCTTGCGCTAATGTAGTTCTCCCTGTGGCCCAGTGGCGGAACCCTAAGCCTTCGTGCGAGAGACCCGTGTTCGATCCCGGCTTTCGCAGCAGATAAAAATTTAGCCTCGCCGCGGCCAGACTTCCACCAAAACTTTTTGCTCGTTCAGTTCCAGAAAATGCGACTGTTCCAGTGTATTTTGCAGTAAACAAGCTGGTACCACGGCACGCTTGCCTGCACATAAAGGCCGTTTCCACGGCGACCCAGACAAATCATGTAATCATTGTATTTCTGGTTTTCCGGCCACAGCCGATGGTGTTATAAGTGTGATAAAATGCTCACAGCCCAGTGTTCATTTCTACACACAAACACAGCCCGCCACGGTACAGGGCTCGCACAAATGAAATCGACGCATGTCAATTGTGCATTAAGTGTAGTGAATGTGCCCACAAACACTACCACGGTTTCTGTAAAACGAAACCAACACAAGTCTTCCTAGCCTCCTAGGAAATCGACGGTGTTTCAGTCTCGCCGTGGCCAGACTTCCACTGAAATTTTTCGCTCGTTCAGTTCCAGAAAATGTGACTGTTCCAGTGTATTTTGCAGTAAGCAAGCCAGTACCATGCCCGCTTGCCTGCACACAAATGCTGTTCCCACGGCGACCCAGATAAATCACATAAACGGTGTATTTTCTGGTATTCCGGCCACAGCCGATGGTGTTATGAGTGTATTGAAAATGCCCACAACCCAGGGCTCATTTCTACACACAAACACAGCCCGCAAAAATGCAGGGCTCGCACAAACAAAATCGTCTCATGTCGATTGTGCACTAAATGTAGTGAATGTGCCTACGTCTCAGTGCCCACAAACACTACACACCACATGTCCCACGGGTTCTGTAAAAACGAAACCAACACGCATTCAGTCAGCTCAGGCCGACGGTGTTTTTCAGTGCAGTAAATGTGCCCGCTGTCCTGCGCCCACATTCACTCACAGACATGTTAAGCCCCACGGGGCTCGCCCCGCTCTCTCTCCCTCAGCAAACTGCTATAAGGGTTTTGAGCGCGGCCAGGCTGCCCGCCGCGATCGGCGCGCCCCCCGCCTCACACACTGTAAACACAGTGTCTGCGTTACAGCACGCCGGAGCTCCCTTGCCGTCACTATGTCTCGGCCAGAGCCCAGATCTCATTCTACCCCTAGCTATTCACGCGAAAGTGTGCACAGCTTCCTGGGGTATCAGAATGGGTGCTGAACACTATAAAAAGAGGCTATTTGCTACAGTTCGCTTGACGTCCCCGCCGTTATACGGCGCGCGTCGAGACGACGGTGAAAAACGAAGTATCTCATCTACTTCGAGCCGAGATAGCGAAACTACTGAGCAAAGGTGCTATAGAACCTTTATCTCAAGCTCAGAGCAAAGGGGGCCTACACAGCAGATATTTTCTGGTACCGAAAAAAGATGGAGGTCTCAGACCCATTTTAGATCTGCGACAGCTGAACAGAGCGCTTGTGAAACGCCAGTTCAGAATGCTTACGACCAGGAAAATCCTCGCGCAAGTGCGCCACGTGGATTGGTTTATGTCAATAGATCTGAAAGACGCCTATTTCCAAATACAAATAGCGTCCCATCACAGGCGATTCTTGAGATTCGCTTTCGAGGGCCAGGCATATCAATACACAGTCCTGCCGTTCGGCCTGTCCCTAGCACCTCGTACATTCACGAAGTGCATGGACGCGGCGCTCGCACCCCTGAGACTTCAGGGCATGCGAGTCCTGAACTACTTGGACGATTGGCTGATTCTAGCTCGATCACGATCGGAGCTCATAGAACACAGGGCCGCATTACTCGAGCACCTCGAGGAGCTGGGCCTCACAGTCAATTGGGCGAAGAGCTCACTGTCTCCCAGTCAGAAAATTTCCTTTCTGGGAACAGTGTTAGACTCGCTATCCATGACGGCACGCCTGTCACCAGAGCGCGGACTAAATATTCAGCGCGTCGTGCATCCTTCCGCCACGGCTCGATAGTTCCGCTCAAAAGGTTTCAGAAAATGCTGGGGCTGATGGCCTCAGCGGCCTCTGTACTCCAGTTGGGCTTGCTTCACATGCGCCCACTGGAGATGTGGCTGAAAGCGCGGGTTCCACCCAGGGCATGGACAGCGGGTCTGTTTCGCCTCAGGGTTGACCTACAGTGTGTTTCAGCTCTGGAACCTTGGAATATAACCGACTGGTATCAGTCAGGTGTGAGTCTGGGGACCGCTTCGAGTGTGAAGGTGGTGTCTACGGACGCCTCCACCTCGGGGTGGGGAGCACTGCTCGAGGGCAGACCGCTAGCTGGCCTGTGGTCAGAACGGGAAAAGCTCCTTCACATAAACTGCTTGGAGATGATAGCAGTCGACAAAGCGCTACGGCGTTTTTGTCCCCAGGTAACAGGCCACCACGTCTTGGTCCGGTCGGACAACATGTCAGTGGTGGCATACATAAATCACCAGGGCGGCGTCAGGTCACGAAACTTTCACAGGCTGACGGAACGCCTCCTGGTCTGGGCTCAGCACTCGATTTGGCACCCTCGCCCGGAGCTGTGGTCCCTGCACGCATGGGCCATCAACGGGTACCCGCTAGCCTCCCAGAAGGAGTGTTAAATACGATCGCGCAGGCTAGAGCTCCGTCTGCCAGGCGGCTCTACTCCTCAAAATGGTCTGTTTTCTCTGCATGGTGTCAAGCCCAGAGCTTTTCACCTGTGGAATGCGGGGTTTCGGAAGTGCTTTCCTTCCTTCAAGAGCTACTGGATAAGGGCAGGACCCCATCCACGCTCAAAGTATATGTGGTGGCCATAGCAACGTTTGCAAAACCGGTGTCTGGCCAGTCGCTGGGGAATAATGACTTAGTCGTGCGTTTCCGTAGGGGAGCTCGGAGGCTAAACCCTCCCAGGCCCCCTTCAGTCCCGACGTGGGACCCGACTGGAGGTACCCGCCTTACAAGCTAAGCTTTTGGCGGTCTAAAATTCAGTGCTATCTGCCCCGCTGTGTGGCCCAGATGCTGAGTTTACTGCAGCCCCATGAGTGTTGACACACGTATGGCCACCCAGATCAGGCTGAAAGCTTTCACCCTGGCTGCGCGTTTTATTGTCATATGATAGCCCCGCTGGGTGCTATTTTATAAGGAATGACGCTTCCAGCCTCTCTTCCTCCACTCTATGTGAGTTTATGGTGATTATGCACTATATGAGCCCTGGGCTTCGGCCCCTGGGACTTTGGTGTTGGATCCCTGTACGCACGGCGTGTTGCATTGTGTTCCCCTAGCGTAAGCTATTACGCAGTACGAGAGATACTCTCATAAGAGAACGTACTCGGTTACTAACGTAACCTCGGTTCTCTCTAGAGAGGGAACGAGTACTGCGTATCTTGCCGTGCTTGGAATACGCTCTGGTTCGCTTCGGCGATGAAAACCAGCTTGTACCAGCCTAACGAGCATATTTATAGAGTGAAACCACGCCCTTTCTGGCGGGACGTGACGATATGGGCGCGAGTTGCCCCCATTGGTCATTACGTCACGCAGAGTCTCTCTCGATAGGCTGCCGCATTTGCCGCAAGAGCAGCCAATAGGCGCGCGAGCTGTCTCGCCTGTGTCTGCTTGCTGCTGCAAAGCGTTTTACATTAATAAAAAATTAAGGATAATTTTTGGCTTCAATATCTCGTGGAAAAGAGGTTTTCCCCTAACGTAAGCTATTACGCAGTACTCGTTCCCTCTCTAGAGAGAACCGAGGTTACGTTAGTAACCGAGTACGTTTTCATTTTTGCTATACTTCTTTAAAACAAGATAAAAACGTAGAAATATATTTTATAATAAATGAATTAATTAATAAATAAATAGGCCTATTAATTGAACATTGGTGTAGCCTATATTATCATATGACTGTCACTGTGTTGAATAAAGCCCATTTTAAAATATGTGATGCACAATCTCATATATAGACAGTATGTCTGTGAATAAGTATTGCTAAAACTTTAGGATAAGGGTTAGGGAAATGTTTTTCACTTGTGTTATACTGGTCGAAACTCTCTTCACATCCTGATATAGCAAACAATAATAGTGTTCTAAGTATTAAAAAATGTACATATGTTGTGTGGAAGTCTGAGGACCAAAAATGTTCATCCAATCATTGCATTGGGTCCGATGTCCTATGTCCCGTCATACCTGCATGTCAGCACCTCCGCGCGCGATATTTTTTTTCACAGGATGGTAGGGGAAGACTCATGAATATTCATTAGGGAACTCATCCCTGATTGGTCTGATGACCTACCCCCTAACCCCGCCCCTAAACCTACCCGTCACTGGGGGTCTGATGACCTACCCCTAACCCCGCCCCTAAACCTACCAGTCACTGGGGTTAAGACCAATCAGGGATGAGTTCCCTAATGAATATTCATGAGTCTTCCCCTACCATCCTGTGAAAAAAAATATCGCCCTCCGCGCACCTGCTCGCGCGCACATCACACGTCACCGTTCCTCGAGGCTATGCAGAGTTGTGGACAGAAAGTCACCGAGCGCCAAAAACAAACAGCAGCCGCCTTTTACAGTTCCTCCTAAATCAAAACGAGCTTATGTTGCGTTCACGCACCCCATGTCTTAATTACCGACGAATAAGAGATGGCATCCGGTAACATTCTACTCAGAGCCTGTCCTCGACCTCGAATATATGCGTTTCACTATCAACGCGAAATTAAATCAGGAGGCGTTACAAGAGCCAAATTCACTGGAAGGCAAGACTGCAACCTTGATCCAAAATAATGTAACGGCTAATGATAACGCTACGCTCATGTTTTGTCGGTATGCAGGGAAGGAGAATGGATGTCAATGGAGAAGAGGCCTCATTACACAGAATAAACCACTTTTGTGAGGAAATAGCTTAATGTATCGACTTCCTGTCCACTAATCTTCAACACGTTTTACGCTAAACAATACTTTTGTTGGGAACAATGTCTAGATTTTACTATAATAAAAATGTTATTTTATAAGAGAAGGCAGAGAATGGAATGTCACGACAGGTATGACTCATTTACGGCATTAAGTGATATTGTATATTGTCTAAACTTTATTCATTTTCTCTTTATACATTTATATGCATATGTCATATGCCAATTCAAGTCTTATCATAACTGGTAAAACCTGATCCAAGGAAAGAAAACATCGTAGAAAGTAAAAAATAACGATGTTTTCTTTCCTTGGATCAGGTTTTACCAGTTATGATAAGACTTGAATTGTTATGACTATTATAACTGCATATGACATATGCATATGCATTTAAATGAAATACAAATGAATTAATTAATTATAAATAATATTTGTTTAATGAAAAAAAGAAGCTCTTTCTATCGCTGCCAGATTAGACTTGTATTGTGATTTATTATGACTGCTGTGTGCCTAATGATGATGATATAATACTTTTTAATGAATTAAGGTAAAAAAAGCTAATATTAATGAATTAAATATTAAATTACAATTAAGTTTTTTAGTGTAATTTTAAATGTATTTTTATGCACCCTGCAGTGATTGGTACGTTGCAGCTAATAGAGATATTTGCTCTCTTTTTTCCACAGTAGAGCACATTCCACAAACAATGCAGTCCTACTGTAAGTTTACTAGCGATAACACACCAAATATAGAACATTTACTCAGAAGACCAACTAATGTTCATGTGTTTTGAAGGAGGCATGGCTTTGGAGACTCTCTGATGTGAGGATGGGATCTCATGCTTTCAAAGCAGCGGTATGACATTGCTTTGTAAACCGAACCGTGGAAACAAGAGTATTTAGCATTTCCGGTTCCATTGTCCTGAAGTCAATGGGATTTTGGTTAAATGGCTGAAATAAGGTCTGTGGTGAACACAAGCTTAAGACACTTTCACATTTTATTCTACGATATAAAATACATTAGTATGACCACACTTGTGATTTTTTTTAAGCTGTTACATGTCTTGAAAAAGGCGGTTGCAAACAAGTGGCTAAATGGGACTACAGAGGCAGTCAAGGACATCACACCAAACAGGTAAGCTTAAGTTTGCTTTTACTGCCTTATGCTTAATTTTGCGCTTATAAACTATTCTAACTCATGCTTTCTGTTAAAATGTTTTAAGATAAAAACTGAAAGAGTTGTCGGAAGCTTAGTGATGATGACGTTGAAGTTGCGCGACCGTGGTGTAGTTCATATAGCCTACCTTTAGCTTTTTACTTGTGGCGACTGCATGTAGGCTTGATAAAAGTTGTGTTCATCTGTGAAAATGATCTTGATGGACAAAACTTGCAAGTATCATAATGTTTTGTAATCACAGAGCTTGTTTATTGCGATAATCCAAAAGCCTATGGAAAAATCCTATTGGGTTTTTGTCGAGGGAATCAGTGTGATGCTAACTGCCTGTCGGCCTACAAAGTGACGTCATACCTGCACCACTCTATTGCCTCTCCGAAATTGCCTACCCTAGCTTTAAATATGATTTTGCAAAGAGTTGGACCTTTATTACAGAAATGTTTTTTTACTGACAAATATTTTGGCTAATATTCCCCTCTAGTACATTTTAAAGTGTTTCATCTAGCTGGGATAGTGAATCCTTGAACATCTTCTGGAGATTTCTCCGGTTTCCAAGGAAACTTAAAAAACTGTCTAATCAAAGCGATGAGATGCAAGGACAGCAGAGCCAGATAGCGGAGTCATTGACTTCTGTGGTACAAACTAACCAACGAATCATTCGCCCCTGAGGTTTCCCTCCGTGATCAAACATGCTTTGTCTGCTCCCTTTATGATAAATGACTCCTATGTCTCATCCGATAATCAAAAACTATATATGGTGGACCATAAGCTGGCCTTGGAATAGCCCGAGGGAAGAGGGATTGTATGTAATGCTGTGACAGAGGATGAATTCAACTATTTGGTGTTTATTGACACTACAGGCATACAGATGTAATTCATACAACAGCCAGGGCAAGCGGCAAGACTCACTCTGAATTAAAACCTAAATAAGGAACTGAAAGAAATTGCAAATTTACAAATGCTACTAGCTAAATGCATGTAGTGCATTTGTTTCCATATTTAATTAGAGCTGATTGCTTAGGCAAGCAAGCATCACTATTGTTATTGCTCATACTTACTCTTATTCTTCCCCAAACAAAACTTTTTGTGCTGCCGACAGAAACGATGCCTCAGAGTAATTGCATTTACGATTTTTGTGGCAATACAATGGGCCATAAAATTGGTTTGACCCACAGCAATCTCTTGGGACCAAAACAGAAATGTTTTTTTATTTTTATTTCGATTTCATTTTCTAGAATTTTTTTTATAGATAGATAGATAGATAGATAGATAGATAGATAGATATATAGATAGATAGATAGATAGATAGATAGATAGATAGATAGATAGATAGATAGATAGATAGATAGATAATAATTAAGAGGGACATTGCAAGTGTACATAATATACTGTATCAGTCACCAAAAAAAACAACACTTTGCCATCAATTTAGTTTTCTCTCTTTTTCTCCCTAATTGTATATCACTATAGGGGTTTTGCTGTTTTCTCCCTTTCAATGGCGTCTTGACATTACGAAAGCTGCTGAGAACAAGGAATTGTGGTCTGTGTGGATGAAGCACCATCCATCAAATGACCTCCTCTGAGACACGCAAACTACCGTGAGTAGAAGTGTAAAAATGCTGATGGGGTGAATTCTCATCTTTGTCTGTCATGATCTTTGCATTTGGGAGAGACGCATCAGTATGTGAGATCTAGAAGCGAGCAGCTTATGTTTCGCTGTCTGTTCATCGTCATTTCTAAATCTCTACTGAAAGCGCTTGTGAATCGTCTTTGAGTGGATGGACATCTCGTCCCTCTTGTGGGTGTTTCATGGCGAGTTTCATTTCATTTTCTTTCAGATCTGGGGTTTTCTCAAGTAACTAATTCTGATGCAGATGAGCAAAGGGGAATAGTCTAGGGAGATGTTGATGCAGAGTGGTTTATTAGTGGCAGAACAACAAAGCAGATGGCATCACGTTCTCTTTTAAAAGCGGTCATATCAGGAGAAATCATCCTTGCTTTATTTTAGGAACAAAACGTGACTGGCTTTATGTGTGAGCTACTGAATCATTCAATGAACCGAATCGTTGATAACAGGGATTCATTCAGGAACACTACTACTACTACTCCAGTTTTGCTCGGATTCGTTCAGCGGACCATTTCGTTGTGGCTTTGTTTGAAAGTATTTTAAAGAGCAATACCATACACAATACAATACAATGGCCCATATGCTGTGTTTGCACTTTGCAAAATTTCTATTACACAGCTTAATATTTTTATTTTATATAGTCTTCAATCGTCTGTTTAACAAGATTCCAGATGTCAGCTTCAGATCTTTACAGTTTGAGTTGCACATTTCAGCACAGATTATTTTGTGAACCTGTTACTGTCATTCTGGCTCTGTAAATAGGCTGTTATTGAAGGATGGCGCAGGTAAAAAGTTTTGAAAAGCAAACCCAGGCTATGTGCTGCATTTCACACGTGAACATGTTTACGTAGAAGTCTTAAAGGGTTAGTTCACCCAAAAATGAAAATTATGTCATTAATGACTGACCCTCATGTCGTTCCAAGCCCGCAAGACCTCCGTTCATCTTCGGAACACAGTTTAAGATATTTTAGATTTAGTCCGAGAGTTTTCTGTCCCTCCATTGAAAATGTATGTACGGTATACTGTCCTTGTCCAGAAAGGAAATAAAGACATCATCAGAGTAGTCCATGTGAACTCAGTGGGTTAGTTAGAATGTTTTGAAGCATCGAAAATACATTTTGGTCCAAAAATAACAAAAACTACGCCTTTATTCAGCATTGTATTGTCTTCCGGTTCTGTTGTGGATCCGCGTTCAGTGCCGCTGATGACGTAAGGCGCTGCTGACGTGTGTCTGGTGTGTCTGTGTATTCGGGTTCAAATAAATATGGCTGGGCAAAAAAATACAAGTCTTCCTCTGTGTCAAAATCCTTAGACATGTTTGCGAAGATTGTTTTGTTTCCAGCGTGCGTCTCCCTCAGACTGTAAACGAAGCTCAGGCGCACCAGACACACGTCAGCAGCGTCTTACGTCAGCGGCGTCACTGAACGCGGATCCACAACAGAACCGGAACATACACACACACACACCAGACACACGTCAGCAGCGTCTTACGTCAGCAGCGGCACTGAACGCGGATCCACAACAGAACCGGAACACACACACACACACACCAGACACACGTCAGCAGCGTCTTACGTCAGCAGCGGCACTGAACGCGGATCCACAACAGAACCGAAAGACAATACAATGCTGAATAAAGTCGTAGTTTTTGTTATTTTTGGACCAAAATGTATTTTCGATGCTTCAAAACATTCTAACTAACCCACTGATGTCACATGAACTACTTTGATGATGTCTTTATTTCCTTTCTGGACAAGGACAGTATACCGTACATACATTTTCAATGGAGGGACAGAAAACTCTTGGACTAAATCTAAAATATCTTAAACTGTGTTCCGAAGATGAACACAGAGGTCTTACGGGCTTGGAACGACATGAGGGAGAGTCATTAATGACATAATTTTCATTTTTGGGTGAACTAACCCTTTAAAGGGACTGTAACATCAAAATAACATTTCAGTAACATTTCCTATACTTTGATAAATCACATTAAGCAAAAGGTGTCTGATTTATCACCTAACCCCAGTTTTAATTGAGCAAAATGTGAATTAAGATTCTAAAGCTCCATTTCTGGAAATCCAAGTCTGAAAAAGTTATAAAACTTAGACTGCAGAGAGCAAATTTAGATAAGATAAAATCAGAAGAAGAGGCCAAAAGTGAGGGATGAACACTATATCTCTCCTGTCAAATTCAGATTGTGATCCATCATTGGGGAAAAGAGAAGTTCTTTGGCAGATGGACTCTTTCCATTTTGATCTTGAAAGGACTGACCTTTATGCCCCTTTCACTGAGACAAATGTCCATAAGCTTTTTATTCTTTTGGGACGTTTTGGGGGAAAGGGGAGAATGTAAATGAACTAATTCAAACATAAGAAGGAACAGAAGACGAGTACATGAATAACAGGTGCTTGTATGCATTCAGACCCGTAGAGACTTAATGGCCACAAGTGAATGAAGCTGAATCATATATCTTCATATTCAGCTATATTTAAAAAAATAAAAATACAAATCTGCAAAGATGCATTCAATGGATTAAAAGTGACAAAGACATTTACAAAGTTACAAAATATTTCTTTTTCAAATAAATTCTGTTCGTTAGAACTCAGTTATCACAACTGTTTTTAACATTGATAATGATAATAAATGTTTCTTGAGCAGCAAATCAGCATATTAGAATGATTTCTGAAGGATCATGTGACTCTGAAGACTGGAGTAATGATGCTGAAAATTCAGCTTTCTGTAAAATTAGCCACCCTAACCCTAATATCACTGGAATAAATATTTAAAATATATATTTTATGTGTAATAATAATAATATTTCACAATATACCTGTTTTTACGGTTTTGGGATGTAATATTTTGGATCCTAAAAGAAAAAAAACATTGAAAAACTTTTGAACATTTCAAGTTGAACTGTAAACTGAAGTAAAGTCTTGCTCTGTTGCCCCTGAAAATTGTGCTGCGTTATCAGTTTGAAACGGGACAGATTTACACAGAGGCTACTGCTGTCGGACAGTAAACATCACCCTTATCTTGATGTCTGAATCTTAAAGTTGGTGTCTAAACTGAATGTGTAACCTCAAAACAGAACAATAAATAAGATACATAGAAGCAACTATATATTCATGTTGCTGAAAATAACCATTACATTCACTAGGCCTGTGGCATCTGTCACAAAGGGGACAACAATCTAACTAGTACTGCTGATCAGCGTTTTAGAAGCTGTAGAGCATAATAAAATGAATTGGAGCTACTCAAATTAAATAAGTATGATCAATTATTTAAAGGGATAGTTCACTGAAAAATGAAAATTCTGTCATTTACTCACCCTCATGTTGTTCCAAGCCTGAATGAATTTCTGCTTATATTTTGATCTTTGATAAATATTTTGCTGAACACAAAAGAAGATAAGATATTTTGAAGAATGTCGGTAACCTAACAGTTGATGGGTACCATTTACTTCTATGGTATTTTTTCCCCCCATACTATGGAAGTCAATGGGGCAAACAAGCACATATCAAAATCAAAGCATTGTTTAAAAAAAGATGAAAGATCTAATCAAGGGTAATTTTTTATACACTTTTTAACATACACTTTTAACTTTTTTTTTTTTTTTACATAAGTAAAGATGTTAACATGTTTACGTCTCATATTATTGAAAAACATTAAACTAAATATGACTTTTAATATTATGGGGAGTGTTTTTTTTTTGGTTCATCTGGTTTAAAAATCAAAGTTGAAGGAACATGATCAGAAATAAATATTTAGATTCTCCACATAATTCATGCGAGGTAACGCCATCTGATTGATTTCCATCTAAATGCTTATCACACTAACTCACATACAGGTGCTAACAACCAGATCAGGGATCTCACAAATGCACAGCTTCTTACAGTGTGATTCCCATACTCGTACACACCGCACACACACACACACACACACACACACACGCACACGCACGCACACTCACGTACATACGTCATAACTGCTTGTGGATAATGTGATTGCACATTTTACTGATAAATACAGTAAAGCTATGCGGTATCCTTCGGTAATGTAATCAAATTACACTATATGTCACACTGATTATGTAGTGATCACAATTAGCATGTCATTTAAATGATCCATAAAATTATAGAGAGAATGCTGTTGAACAGCATGTGGGTAAATTCAGCAATCTCTCAGACATTAATAGCAGTTAGTGAAACCTGCGAAGCGCAGAAAAACATGCAAATGCAGAGCAACTAGCATAAGCATGAGCTGCACTTCATATCAGCATATGCAGCTGTTTAACCAAGCAAAAAATTTAGATCTCGCACAGCCACATTTTGTGCTTATGTGCTTCCAGGAGAGTTTTATGATAAAACGGGATTCACATTTACAACAAGGAGCACAATGCAAAGTCAAGCTGAAGAGTGGGAGAGACAGACCATAAACTGCTAATGCATAATGTTGTGTTGCTAGAAGGTTTTTCATATTTGAACAAGCATGTTAATAATGCCATATAAAAAGAAGAGACTGGGGCTTGTCACACACGAAAAAATTACTGTTGCAATTAGATATCACAGCTTAAAATTTAGTGTTAGGATAACTTTCCTGGATTCAATTTGTGATGATCAACTTAAATAATCAACTTAAATAATCAAAATAAATAAATAAAGTTGTCACTTAATTCAACTTTACATTTCAAGTTGAGTAACACTTACAATTTAAGCTAAAACATTTTTTACAGTTGACGGAAATTGGTAGAAGTGATATTTCTATAACGGTTTTGAGTCAAATATAAAAAAAAAACGAATGGCAAGAAACGGAGCATGGTTTTTGTTCCAGGTGTCGTATTTCCCACCTAAAATGTTTTAGAACATTCTAGAGTTAAGATTTTTTTTCTCAGTTTGATGATGCAGTTAATTGACCTGTGATGTAGAGCACTTCAGCAATTACATTCTGATTTTATTGCTTTTTTTCCTGTTTAAATTACGAGAAACTCTCAAGTGATTCCTGCTGGGTGAATCTCTAGAAGAGGTTCATTTTTTTTGTTGCATGCTGTGATCTTAAAATTAAATACATGTTCATTAACTTGATGACTAGATTGCGACTGTGAGAATCTCAAGAAAAAGAACTACTGAAAACTTTCATTACAAAAGAACTATGGACAAAACTTTATAAAAATACAGAGAAATTTATAAGTAGATCATGATATCCTTTTACAAAGACTCGATCATGCTGGATTTCAGGGGCCTGTGCTGGAGTGGCTTGCCTCTTACCTCAAGGAGAGAACTTTTTCTGTTAACGTAGAGAAGGGTTTATCATCCTGTGCGCAAATTTCCTATGGTGTTCCCCAGGGTTCCATTTTGGGCCCTCTTCTTTTTTCTTTATATATGCTTCCTCAAGGTCATATCATTGAGAGACACAACTTATCGTTCCATGCCGATGACACAGCATTATCTTCCTGTGAAAAATAATAGCTCTCCTGTGCCTAGTTTGTTTGACTGTCTGCATGACAGAAAATGCTGGATGGACAGGAACTTTTTACAGCTAAACAACGATAAAACTGAATTAATCTTCTTTGGCCCATCAGCCATGTGTCAAAAATCTTGGGTGTTATTTTTGATTCCACACTGTGTTTTGATAAGCAGATTAGTGCTGTTGTGAAAAGCAGTTTCTTTCAGTTAAGATCTATTGCTAGAACCAAGATGATGCTCTCTAAGAAGGACCTCAAAACTGTTATTCATGCATTTATAACATCTAGGTTGGACTACTTTAATTCGCTCTATCTGGGTTTGCCTGATGTTCTCATTATAATTTTATGTAGCCTATATGACAGCACTGTTGTGTTTGGTAAGGATCACACTGACAGAGAGTAGCCTCAACTTATCGTAACTTTTTTTTAGACCCAAGTGAACGAATGCATACATTCGTTAGGCATAACAGGTGAGCATGCGCATTTGAAGTGTCTCAGCTGAAGGAACTAATCCATTATTTATCGGCTTTAAAGTCCCCATGAATTCAAAATTGACCATACTTACTTTGTTTGCCTAAATTGATCGTTTTGTGGTGAACAATTCATCCATGCAAGTCAATCCACACAAAAACATTTTTTGGCTTCGTAATCTTTAACCAAAATCTGAAATTTCCCCTTCCCTCTTCATTGGAGGACCTTCCCTGATGACGTAGGTTTGACGGTTTGGGTGTCTGCTTAACATCCGTAACCACGCCCCTCCAACTGACAGTAGACAGGCTGAATGAAAACACCTACTTTTCTAGATCCAATCAGGTGCTAGTTGGAAAAAAAGCCATGCCCACTAGTTTGCCTCATTTAGTATTCCGTTTCTCTCGGAAATACGTCACAATACTGGAGAAAAGTCGTTTGCAACTTCCGGTTCACGGGGACTTTAATATATCGGCCAAATTGTCTCATCGGGCCGATAACGATAACATTAAAAATGAACATATATCGGCCGATGCCGATATGGTGGCCGATATATCGTGCGTCCCTAATATAAATTGAGATACCAAGTGTGCAAACTGAAAAATCCCAAAATGAACTCATACATGCATATTATCAAATACTTCCACAACTTACCTTTAATGGTTTAGTTATGTAAGTTTAAGTTCTCATTTGAGTTACAGATTTTAGAAGGAATTTTAGTTGAAACATCTGAGACAAAAGTGAATTTACAAATAACTGAGAGATTTTTGAATGGGCAACCTTTGAGAAAACATTTTCCTGGGTTATTGTTCAAAACAAACACAAGTAAAAAAAAAAAAGTTAAAATAGCATTTCCAGACATCACTTATGATCACTGCTATAGTTTTCATCAGTCAGTGCAAAAACTAAGATGCCATTTTGTGATCACTTCCTCTCCAGTCGTGCAGAGCACTCTTCACTTGCCGGCGAACAGAGCAATTATTTATTTCAGATTTTTATTTGATTATTGTAATCAGATCGAGCTGTTCAAGTAGGTAGACTGTTCTGAGAAGCCCTTCAGCGCACTCCATTGACACTCAACTAATCAAGGCCCCGCTCTCTTGAGCTCCCACCACAACTCTCAGAAAACGCATGTCATGTGTGATTTGTGTGTTAGGTGCTAATTATAAGCTCTGTTTAAAATGCATAGAAATTATTTTAAAAAGTTTGAAACATAAGATTGAGAACAACAACAGGAAGGCACGTTCTCAAAAGAGCTGGTCAAAGGAAATCCCTCAAGAAAATATCACCATTAAATGGACATGACTTTGTTAATGTTAATGATTCTATTTCAAAACCTAGATTTAAAAAAATGTAAAAGTTAAAACAATTTTTATAAAAAAATTAAATATTTCTTAATTAAGTCCATACCTGCATTAAACCCCATTATGCACATTTGAGCACCATTATAAGCTTTCCATATGCCATTTTACCAGGAAGATCCTGCTCTTTTTCCACAAAAGTCCATTTTCAAAATGTCACTTAGTCAAGTAGTTAACAAAGTTAACAAATTAACAAAGTCAAGTAGTTTGTTTAGGCATGGTTTGTTGGGAAATTACAAACCTGCGTGCACATATTCAAACGAATTTAACTAGAATCAATTTTTAATGCGCATGTGAACACCATCAGGTCACAGGTTCGCGTTTAAAGTCTGTTTAGAGAGAACGCCATCGTCTTAGTGGCCCCTAATGTAATAACAAATGATAATTTTGCGGGAAGTGAATCAATCAAAACCAACTTTAGCTGGAAATAACATTATTCAAAAATCGCTATAAAGCCAAAACAATCTCTGTTACCGTAAATTGTATGTTTATCTCTGTAAAGCTGCTTTGAAACAATCTCCATTGTTAAAAGCGCTATATAAATGAAGATGACTTGACTTGACTTGACATTATGATCATTGTGGTCACTTTCTTACATCCTTTGTTTAAGTCAAGAATTTGAAATATATAGATATTTTCATATTTTACAAACGTATTGCTGTTCAGTATGGTGTCATTAAATCAGAGATCTGCTGACTCATTGAGCCCAAAATAATGTTTGTCAAGGTCAGTGTCAGATCCTCTTCAAATATGCCATAAGAATGACAAGTGATGGAATGTATTATACCAGGCAGCTGAAGAGCATGCTGTCAGCATTTTCCACACACAGATATGCAAATATTATATATTATGTGAATTACATGTGAACTATGAGGGCAATGAATCATCAGGGAGATCAATACTTTTTTTTTTTTAAATGATCATGGTTAATCATTAAAACACAACTAATTAGATTTTTGTTGTCTTAAAATTTGGAATTTGCTGAAAAGTTTCTTTCCAAACATATCTGTATTTCAGTGAAATCAAGTTTCCAAGATGGAAGTCCAGCTTCAAAAAATGAAAAAATAGCAAAACAGCAAACAAAAATATGTTCTAAGAACATTTTGCTAACGTTCCATTAAGATATGAAAACGTTCTTTCTCAATGTTCTCGGAATGTTCAAAATGCCCAGTTGATTAAATGTTTAAAAAATATTTTTTTCTTGGTTATACAAACGTTAAGGGAAAATTCCATTTTTACTATCTTGCAAACATTATGTTCAAAACTTCAAAACTGTTACTTTTGAATGTTCTCTGAAATAAGTAGTAGGCTACCATTTAAAAAAAAAAAAAAAAAAAAAAAAAAACATTAAAATGAGCCTCCAACTAAAACATTTCAGGAAAAAATATTCCATGAACAATGTTTAAATAAAGTTTTTGTGCTAATGTTTTGATCACATTATTAAACATTCCAATTATGTTACTGGAATAATATTTGTTCATGACATTGATAGGACATTATTCATTTGCCAGAACGTTAACCAAAGTTCTTGTTCCCTGTTAGCTGGGGTAATATTTCACATTTCCTAACAGGAAGATTTTCCAAGAACTGGTGTTATTCTAAATATTATATCACACACTATTCCAAATACTAGTCAAGTGTGAAATAAATGTAAGTAGGTGAAACATATTTAAATAATCTTATAAATGAATGCGTTAACTTTGGCAGCCCTAACATTCATCTGAGAAATAAGTATCAGAATAAGCTTATCCAACACATCACAAGAATTCCTCCTGGAAAAGAGCCTTGTGTCTCTGAACAGAGCGTTGTGGATTTAATGATTCGGTACATTGTTCGAATTTTCATCTCTGGCAAGCAGATGTCCAAGACTGCTGTAAGTGTTCATGTTTTTGGGCCAAACAGAGACAAATTGCAGCTTGGCATGGCATTTTGCATCTGTGACTATGGAACAGGTGTTAACAGACCTGAAGATGCATTTTTATTCAACATCAATGGGGAAAAACACAACCTGTGCAGGTTTTCTGCTGCAGACTAATGTAAATTAATGACTATGTGGTGTGAAAAACATCCTCATTCCATTTTTCACAATGCATTTGCTAAAATACACTGGGTGCATTCCTGACTAATAGGCATTGAAAGGTTTCTGCATATATATTCTCAAACGTCAACCAGTATCAGGAAAATTACAGGAAACCTATCAAGGACATATCCAGGTCATATGTTGGCACACTAAAATGCAAATAATAGTGTAGTGATAATCAGATAGGTAATCAAGTCAGCTCTGGTATGTGGAGTAAATTAAATAGATTCTAATTTACTAAAGTCTCTTCCATTCGTGAGTAAACAAAGGGGGGATTCTGTATACGACCCCCTTCGGGCATGTTGACCAGATTGGTGCCACTATGGCTAGCACATGACACATTTGGAACAAGCCAGCGTTGTCTTCAACAAATAGTCAGCCATTCAAACCCTCCGTCTCACGGGACAAGCATCCCCCCACAGGAAGAGTCCACAAAGCTGCCTGAACGCTGAAGGACAATCACACATTGATTGCACACACACACACACAAATGTCCTATAATGTGTATATAAATGTATACTGTATAACACAGAAATTGGATCCAACCTTCCGGTATGCATGCATATCTAATTAGTCTTGTCTTATTCTATAGATGTAGTTTTAACTGTTCTGTAACTTCGAACCTTAAAGTTTATTTCTAAGGAAAGGATCTATAACTCTCCCTCTTGGGTCAAAACTTTATGACTCCCAAAAGGAATTCCAAGGGAAATCACAGCTCCCACTTGAATTCTGATGAAGAAAGAGGAATAGACTCTGCAATCTTATATTGTCTATAAGTATAACCACTTAAGAAATGCATAAACATGAATTTGATGTTTCCTAGGTCATGGTAGCAGGTATTATGGCTTTATAGTCGTGTGAAGAAACTTTAAAATGCTTGTACTTCTGCATATGAATGTAACTATGTTCTTCTACTTTTACCTGCCATGTCTGGTAGCTGTTTGACCGTCTTGTTTTGACCGAACCAGTCATACATAGGATATTACTGTAAAATCTATTGTCCGGTCTGTACAATCTTTCTGGGTAGGAATGACAAAATGTTATACCATCATAAATGATCCTGACAAGACAAAGAGGAATCTTCCGCGGCACTTTTCTCCCAGCTGATTGGTGCCTTCATGCCAGAAGGGGCGTGAACCTAAGTGTCCTTAAAGAGACGCGCCGAGCTTCCCTTCTGTCTCTGGTCTGCTGAAACCCTTCGGAAAGTTTCCTGAAAACTCTCTGCCTAAACTCCCTGGCTCTTCCTGCTCTTCGTGGCTTCATCATGTGACTCCTCGTGTGTCTGGACCTCGCCTTAGTGTGATGATCCATCGTTTCTCTTTTGTTTTCTTCAAGTTTATTTTATCTTTTTCGAAGTCTCCTCTGTTCATGTCTTCTCGCGAAGAAAATGAACACAGCCAGACTGGCAAGCTTCACCTACAAGGACATTCAAACACGCCGCGCTCGCTGGACGAACCCGAACGCTCGGCAGCCACATGACAGAGATACACACACACGCAAGACACAGTTTTCCTCAGCAACACCAGGAGAACCAAAGACCTTTAAGCCTTCATTCAAACTAACGCGCTTTGCCCGCTCTGAAAGACCACGTGAACGCATGACGCGAGGACAGAGACACGCACCCTGCTTCACATCAACCACAAAGAGCTTTACCTGCGCAAGTAAACGTTTACCATTCTTTCAAGGTTTAAGATCTGTTGAGTCTTGTTCTAATTCAAAAGGTTCTGTGTCTGTGATGAATTGTGCTAAGAAGATCTCATCTTCTCCCTCTCTCTCTCTCTCTCTCACTCCCAATCTTGCGCCCTCGCAACCTCTCTCTCTCTCTCCTATGTGTACTCGTCTGTCTCGTTAGTTACTGTTTAACTGTACATACATGTATCCTGTGTTCAAATGTAGAATTCTGTATCCGTAGTTTCAATTATTAAAGCCATATTCTTGATTGATCCTGAAGTGCTCATTTACAAGTCAATGAAATGAATATCTCGCTACAAAAGCTTTACAAGTTGTTACTATATCAGTAACGTAAATTTTATAAACACGAGAAAATTAATGTTCACGGCCGGAACATTGAGCTTTCTCGGAGTTTATAAAAGGGGACAACCCTGTTGAGAAGTTGGTTAGTTAACCTTACGGCTGTTTGCTGGACAAACCGATTGTTTGATAAACTGAAATTGATTCCCTTAAAGTTGTCTCATATAATCGATCTGTAATGAGACCATTGATATATGAATGAGGAATTATAATTCGTTATGATTTACCATTCATATATACAATCGATCTATTTTCAGTTTCGATAATTTAACTGTAATATGCAATATATTAATCATATTCATGATTAATTATTAAAATTCCCTATGCATAATTTGAGCTAATTAAGGCACATCTCAATGTGGCTACAATAGTAATAATAATAATAATAAAAAATATCAATTTTTTAAAATAAAATTAAAATAAAATACATTTGTTAAATTTTAGTAAAATATTGTTTATTTACTGTGTAACTATATTTTATTATTTTAAGAATTGTAGTATTTGTTGTAATGCCTATAATTTATTCTGGCTTAAATAGCATAATTGTAAAAGAGAATATAAAGAGAATCACCATTAAGAATAATGGAAATTCCAAAGGATTTCTAGAAACATTACAGTTTATTTGGGAATGTGGTTACTTTACTTGTGATATGAAGTGCCCCTATTATGCTATTTTAGAGGTTCCTAATTTTGTTTTTGAGGTGTCCTACAACATGTTTACATGCATCCAAAGTCTTGAGACTTTAATTATCACATAATATACATTGCAGTATCACCTCTTTTCTCACAGTGTCTGAAACCGTTCAGTAAAGGATTCAGCCTCTCTAAACTCCTCCTCTCCAAGCCCCTGCTCTGCTCTGATTGGTCTGATGACCAAGTCCATTGTGATTGGTCTACTGCTTACAGCATGTGTCGGAAACAAAATGCCAATTACTATATCTGAATTTCAGCTCCGTGGGCTTCCTTAACCCTCTGGGGACGGCAAACGCGCCGGCGCGTTTTGCCGTTTTTTTTTTCTCACATAGCAGCAACATAGACTTAAAATACTCTGTCATTTATGGTCATATAAATAAAATCAATACATGATTATAAATTATAGAGGGTCTTCTTTTTTTTCTGTACACTCACATTAACATCAAAACCTTGTGTTTTTTAAAAAATAAATAAAATAAACAGGGTGCGCCTTCAGCTCACTCTGTCTCCGCAAAAATCTTTCTGAAACATGTCTGGAAAATGAACTGAAACTCAGCCAATACTTATCACACAAACATGAAACATACGTCTAAAGAACGCTTTAAATTTCTACTTTTAAATAAAACAATTCACATTTAAAACAAATGTTCTGCTGCAATGTAATCTGTATGAAACTAAAGAGAAGTACAGTTTCTCCTGTCTCAGCTCATTATCGTTAATTTGTTCACACCCACTTGCAGAGCGCGCTATTCATAAGATAATGTGTAGAGGCCATATGCAAAATAGATAAACGCCCCCAGGCAAATGCTGTAAACTCTGTAAACACACTATATATTTTTAGTCAGATTAAGATTCGTCTTGCGCGGCTATGAGGAATAATCCTGGGACATTTACCACAGAACAAGTGGCTTCTGGCTTCAAAATAAAGACATCAAATAAGATTTTGTTAGGAGTTTCTGCTCATATGTTAAATATATAGTATGTTTTGTCAATAAACTCATCAACTAAGATGTTATAGTGTTTGTTCCAATGCAAGCTATATCAAAATAACGAATCCTCAACTTTGAAATATGTATGATCAAACTAAGACATTTATGGAAAAAGACAGTTTTCTTTTCAAGATGTTTCCAACTCTAACTTTGAACTGAAATAAAACCATGTCTATATGGTGAAGGGTGTGTGAAGTGTCCAGACGTATGCACCCTGTATTTTAAAGAAGAACATTTAATTATTTGCGATACATTATTCATTCACAAAGAATTGAGGGACATTATTCATGTCCCTAAAGCTGAATCCCGGACATTGACGGCCGGACAAGTCCGGGAAAAAGAGGATGGTAACCCTGTCACGATCGCTAGCGGAGAAATGGGTGGATCCAAACGCAGCAACATGGTAATCAGGGCAATCCAAATAATCGTCATCCATGCAAGAGTCAAAGTCCAAATAATCAGAATCGTAGTCATCCATGCCGGTGTCAAAAACCATTTAATCAGTCAGCGAACAAATAAACAAAACAAGAACAAAAACGAGAACAAACTTGAAACCAGACCTTAGCGTAGACGAGTGACATACAATAATGACTCCGTGACATGAACTAACACAGACAAGGTATTTATGAACAGACACTAACAACATAAATGGGAACAGCTGGGTGCAATCACAAGTGATGGGAACAAACAAGGATTATGGGAAATGTGGTTCCAGGATTAATGGAGACAGGAAGGAGACATCTAGTGGACACCCAGTGGAAACACAACAGACACTGTGACATAACTCCCCCTCTACGGAGCGGCTACCAGATGCTCCATGACAAAAAAAACAACTCGACAAAAGTCCAGGAGGGAGGTGGAACTGTGGGGAATCAGGGGGAGGGATGGAGGGCCAGGACCATGGGAGGGAATGGACACAGGGGATGACAGTTCATCGGGCGGCCTGGGCGGAGACGACCCTTCAGGTGGCCAGGGTGGAACAGACCGTCCATCGGGCGGCCAGGGCGGTGAAGACCCATCGGACGGCCAGGGCGGTGAAGACCCATCGGGCGGCCAGGGCGGTGAAGACCCCTCGGGCGGCCAGGGCGGATCCGGCTGTGCAGGCGGCCGGAACGGGGCAGGTCCTTCGAGCTGCCACGGCGGTGAAGACGCCTCAGGCGGCCACGGCGGAGACGACCAAGGCGACTCCCGGCACAGGAACAGAACCCGGCTCAGGAACAGCAACAGAAACCGGCTCAGGAACAGCAACAGACACCGGCTCAGGAACAGCAACAGACACCGGCTCAGGAACAGCAACAGCAACAGACACCGGCTCAGGAACAGCAACAGCAACAGACACCGGCTCAGGAACAGCAACAGACACCGGCTCAGGAACAGCAACAGACACCGGCTCAGGAACAGCAACAGACACCGGCTCAGGAACAGCAACAGACACCGGCTCAGGAACAGCAACAGACACCGGCTCAGGAACAGACACCGGCTCCGGCTCAGGAACAGACACCGGCTCAGGAACAGACACCGGCTCCGGCTCAGGAACAGACACCGGCTCCGGCTCAAGAACAGACACTGGCTCCGGCTCACGAACAGACACTGGCTCCGGCTCACGAACAGACACTAAAACTGTAACAGCCACAAGAACAGACACAAACACAGAAACAAACACTGGCTCCTGCTCTGGAACGGGCACCGGCTCCTGCTCTGGAACGGGCACCGGCTCCTGCTCTGGAACGGGCACCGGCTCCTGCTCTGGAACGGGCACCGGCTCCTGCTCTGGAACGGGCACCGGCTCCTGCTCTGGAACGGGCACTGGCTCCGGCTCAGGCACTGGCTCCGGCTCTGGAAAAGTGAACACAGGCATGTCCAGTATCCGAGCCAAACGCTCCAAATAGTCCCTCAGTAGACCCCCGGCTGCGAGAAAGGGTATTTCCTGATCCGTCTCTGACTGGGCAGACGGGACGTGAACAGTCTCTGGCTGGGCAGACGTGACGTGAACAGTCTCTGGCTGGGCAGACGGGACGTGAACAGTCTCTGGCTGGGCAGACGGGACGTGAACAGTCTCTGGCTGGGCAGACGGCCTGCTCTGGAAAGGGCACTGGCTCCGGCTCAGGCACTGGCTCCGGCTCTGGAAAAGTGAACACAGGCATGTCCAGTATCCGAGCCAAACGCTCCAAATAGTCCCTCAGTAGACCCCCGGCTGCGAGAAAGGGTATTTCCTGATCCGTCTCTGACTGGGCAGACGGGACGTGAACAGTCTCTGGCTGGGCAGACGTGACGTGAACAGTCTCTGGCTGGGCAGACGGGACGTGAACAGTCTCTGGCTGGGCAGACGGGACGTGAACAGTCTCTGGCTGGGCAGACGGGACGTGAACAGTCTCTGGCTGGGCAGACGGGACGTGAACAGTCTCTGGCTGGGCAGACGGGACGTGAACAGTCTCTGGCTGGGCAGACGGGACGTGAACTGTCTCTGGCTGGGCAGACGGGACGTGAACAGTCTCTGGCTGGGCAGACGGGACGTGAACAGTCTCTGGCTGGGCAGGCGTGACGTGAACAGTCTCTGGCTGGGCAGGCGTGACGTGAACAGTCTCTGGCTGGGCAGACGGGACGTGAACCATCTCCGACTCAGCCTCCAGAAAAGCGGCGGGCTGCTGGGACACGGCCTCCGGGTCTTTGGAGAGGCTAGGGGTCTTCCTCCTCCTCTGCCGTTTCCACTGGTGAAGTGCGGGTTCAGGACGGGACAGGACCCGCGGCGAAGGGTGTTCTGGGCTGCGCATCACCGGACCATGGTCGAAGGAGGACCGAAGTATAGACTGGGTCCGGGGCTCACCTCTAGTACTTCCTCCTCTGCGAGCTCCACGGGCCCCCGGGAATCTGGCCAGACGCTCTCCTCTAAAAGACTCTCTGTCGTTGAACGAAAGATCTTTAGGAAACCTGAGCGTCGTGGCCTCCTCCCTTTGACGGACCACAAACGCAAAAGCCTGCAAAATGTTTATGCTGCTGGATCCATTTGCTGACGGAGTCATTCTGTCACGATCGCTAGCGGAGAAATGGGTGGATCCAAACGCAGCAACATGGTAATCAGGGCAATCCAAATAATCGTCATCCATGCAAGAGTCAAAGTCCAAATAATCAGAATCGTAGTCATCCATGCCAGTGTCGAAAACCATTTAATCAGTCAGAGAACAAATAAACAAAACAAAAACGAGAACAAACTTGAAACCAGACCTTAGCGTAGACGAGTGACATACAATAATGACTCCGTGACATGAACTAACACAGACAAGGTATTTATGCACAGACACTAACAACATAAATGGGAACAGCTGGGTGCAATCACAAGTGATGGGAACAAACAAGGATTATGGGAAATGTGGTTCCAGGATGAATGGAGACGGGAAGGAGACATCTAGTGGACACCCAGTGGAAACACAACAGACACTGTGACAAACCCCTACTACTCAGCTTTCTCCACAGAACAAGAGCCTGCTAGCTTATTTTCCAAAAAAAGATGGCTGACACTATGTGTACATTCTGTGAGTGAGATCCCACCCTCTATGGGCGGGTTGGGAACATGTGGGACAGCCCCTACTACTGACTGTATTCTTTAGCCTCTGGCCAAAAAATCCTCCGATGACGCAAAATGACAATTTTTGCGTCATCGGAGGATTTTTTCCAGACAAAAAATACATAAATCTCTCCCCTCAGGGGGATATGAGGGTGGAAAGCATGGCAATTCGAAAATACTACTGGTTTTCTACTAATACAAAGCTTAATGCTAAATTCTGAAGTATCCCTTTAAGAACAATAACGATCCCATTGGATTTACCGTATTAATGAGAGCACGAGTTCTCATCCTTTGGAAGTGGATCAGCACAGAAAACAGCTTCTTTTCAATAACATGAACCAAACTCTTCCAAGTCTCAGCTACAGTGTTTAAGGGTAGGGTATGTAGACGTTGTTTGTGGGCAGCCAATGAAAACCATAGGCTGGAATTATGCAAATGTATTACAAACCTATATGTTTAAGCTGCCAGTAAGACTGGAATTGTACTTCAATCAGATTTATTTAGGGAGACAATAACTCCATTTATTACACGCTTTAATCTCTGAAACTTTGCGGACCTTTTACATTCACATATTACACACTCCATCAAAGGTATTATCTGAAAAAGCATTATAGGGGCACTTTAAAATAGTGTCATGCAAGAAAATCTTATTGAGGGGGAAAAATGTGACCTCTTTTGTTTTAAGATTCTCCCTATCATGAAATAGAGCTTTAAAATGGTGCATTGCTTTGAGAAGGCAAGCTCAATATCAGTCTGTATTTACTTTTCATTTCCATGTACTTACATTTTGTGAGCTGGGCCAGGTTAATCCAGGTGGGTACTTGGGAATGACCCTTGCTTAAGCAACCAAGTAGTCTGAAACTGTTTTTCCCATCCTGGGATAGGATTTGCCTTTCAAAATCCCTCGATACAGTCAGATCCCCTACTAGCAGAAGGTCCCTACTAGCAGAAGGTCCCTGTAGAGACCCGGATCTGCGTAGGTAAGAAGGTTGAGAGCGAGAAAGAAGAACCACTAATAATATACTGAGGCTTAGATCACCTATGCCAAAGCACTTTTTCCTGCCTGGGCAAATTAGCTTTTCATTTTCCTTTCGGAAATCATTGGTTGTCAGAGACACGTAGCCCTGCATGCTAAACTGTCTCTTGATCCCTTGGTCTGTCACAGACTGTCGCATTCAGTAAAGCAGGGCTTTAAAACATGTGTTAAGATGGGGAGGAAAGACATTTTTAAACATAACAAACATTCATTAAAGTGTAACTTAACCCCTGGTCAGAGTCTAACTCCTCCCACTGGCAATATTTGAAAAATGCTGGAAAAGTGGGCAGAGTCCAGTGGAGACAGAGGGGACCGAGGGTGTGGCTGAGCAGGGGGCGTGCACCTGAGACGTTGATGTTGACGTATTGGAAGCGACGTATTGATTGACACATAGGCCTAATTTGCCAGGGCCGTGGGTAGTGGCCGTGGGCAGAGCCTGCATACGTCATGCGGGGAAACAACTTCAAATAGGAAAATTCAACTGCAGTAGCCACCGTTCAACTCTGAGAGGGCAGCACTCAGACGTTTTTACACAATATATTGTAGAATTGAAACAATTTATACCCAAATGTCAAAACATTTACTCAAATCAATGAACAGCACTAATAAAGCCCCAGTCTTACAGATCATTAACTAAAAACAGTTGTTTTAGGGTTAAGTTACCCTTTAAAGTCAACATGAATGGCAGACTTAGTCTAAACTGCAAGACTCGGACTCTTTTTTTGTTGTCCATTTATTTTGAACAATTATGCTGTTCTTTTGAATTTCTATTTACCAAAGAATCATGGGGGAAAAAATATTGTTTCCACAAAAATATTAAGCAGAACGACTGTTTTCAACATTGATAATAATAATGAATGGTTCTTGAAATCAGCATTTAAGAATGATTTCTGAAGGATCATGTGACACTAAAGACTGGAGTAATGATGCTGAAAAGCGGCGTTGGCATCACAAGCATGAATTATATTTTAAAATATATTAAAATAGAAAACTGTTCTTTTAAATTGTAATAATATTTGACAATATTACAATCCATGATCTCTAACCAGAATGGAGGGAGGTTGGCGAGAGAAAGGGCTGAAAGTAAAAGGGATTAATGATGTCAGCTGAGAAGGAAAGTTGGCAAGTAATTTTGCTGAAAGGTTATAAAGATAATCATTTTTTTTATTTTGAATCAACATGCACCAGTGAATCGGTCACAATGAGACCATGGACATGCATTAAAAGAGTAAATAGGGTCAGTTCTGATTTCATGTTGACTTTGAGCTTTCATTAAAGGGTTGAATAGACTCATTCGAATTACCTATCATGGCTTCTTTGAGGTGCAAGTAGAATAAGGTGATTCATGCAGCAGAAGCTAGAGATCATGAGTTCATGGACTGCAGTCTACAAAAAAATGCTTATTCTGCTTCGAAAAGAATGTTCAAATCTATATAACCAAGGTTACAGTTATCAGATATTATACTAATTTTATAATAAATTTCACTGTACTCATGCAGTAGTTATGAGCCATGCACACAGGTTTTGCGTATCTGAGAAATAT
This sequence comes from Rhinichthys osculus, assembly GCA_029959095.1. Classification (NCBI taxonomy): domain Eukaryota; kingdom Metazoa; phylum Chordata; class Actinopteri; order Cypriniformes; family Leuciscidae; genus Rhinichthys; species Rhinichthys osculus. Next base: position 8,063,463 of record JARWKJ010000021.1, on the reverse strand, counting down.
TGCAGCCTTTGAAGACACCCTGAATGAATTGAGTTTCGCCTTAGGTAAAACATTTCATTTTAGTTTTATTTTAAGGGAATGTAGTTACATTTTATTTACTAAGTACTGAGTAATATTAATTAACTGCATGTACTTACTATAGAGTTACGGTTAGGGTTTTGTTTTTGGGTTAGTTACTTGTGATTATGCATAATTTACTTATATTACCCTTGTAACATGCATCAACTTGATGCAACCTGGACACATCATCAGTGATGTTACCTGGGGTTACGGAGTGTTTTGGGTCTTTCAAGCATCATACACTCTCACCCAGGTCGACCCAGCTGGGGTTGATCTGGCCCCAGCTTGTGTCCAGGTAGCCCTACCCCACCCATGGTTCTCCTCTCCTTATCCACAGCCACCTTGAGGCAACTTCTGCTGACTCCGTGACCTCCTTGATGGCCCTTCGCTTACTGGCCCCTATGATGCCCAGGATGTTGTAGGCCCTGCAGAGAGACTGGCCAGCAAACCCTCTGCATCCCACCTGAATGGGCTCACACCGCCCTCGCCACCCATTGTTCCGGCACTCCTCCACTAGCTCAGCGTATTTTGCCCTCTTCCTCTCATTGACCTCCTCGATACGGTCCTCCCAGGGTACGGTGAGTTCCACTCGCCCAGTGCCTTCAAACAGCAGCTGAGGATGTGCTCCAGGGTCCCCCTCTTCAGGCAGAGATTGCAGGCTGGTCGCTGGTGACTCCACCAATCCACAGCTGAACAGGTTGGATGGTCTCGGTAGTACATCATAGATAGCCTGGATCAGGAACCGTATGCGATGGGGGTCTGCTTTCCACAGCTCTGCCCATGAGACTCTGTGGTCCACTGCATGCTCCCATCTTGTCCAGGCTCCCTGCTGCCGCATTCCAACCATCCTGCTGTCCCACGCCTCCTCTACTGCTGCCCACAGCTCTTGCTGCACCAGTGATCTCCTGTCCTTCCCCTGCGCCTTGGTGTAGCGAGATGTTGTGCCGCTACCCAGGCCAGCTCTTCCATGAGTCACTGCTCCCACCAGTGCCCTGTGCCGGAGCAGCGACTCTGCTGCCCTCCCCCTCCGCCCTGTCCTCACCTCAATGGCAGCCTGAGAGACCTTCGGGTCCTGTGACTCTCTATATTGCAGCACCTCCTTGGCATGGCCCACCTTGAACTCCTCATTCAGGCTCCTGATAGGGAGCTTCAGCTTGTTGTTCTGGTCATACAAGGCGATGCCGCTCAGGCTTCGAGGTAGACCCAGCCACTTCCGTAGAAACCTGCTGACTCCCCTCTTCAAAGGCCTTGATGGTGGAGATTGGAACCTCATAAATCAGGAGGGACCAGAGAATCCGTGGGAGTATGCCATGTTGGTAAATCCAGGCCTTGAACTTGCCAGGTAGGCCTGACTTGTCCACTGCGGCTAGCCAGCCTTCCAGTTCAAGGTTGGTTGCACGGATGGGCTGGCTGCCGTGTCTTTCAGGATGCAGTCGAACACCTTTCCCAAGCTCTTCACTGGTTTCTCAGTGATTGATGGTATCTGGGTCGTGCCAAGTGTGAAGCGGAACTTGTTGGTAACTTTCCTTTCTTCAACACCAGAGATCTGGACTTTGCTGGCTTGAAGCACATGCAAGCCCATGTGGTCATCTCTTCCAAGCCCTTTAGGATCCATCTGCCCCCTGGGACGTGTGGTGTTGTCACCGTCAGATCATCCATACCCTACTATAGTAAGTAGATGAAGCAACATTTAATTACGTCACAAATTAAAGTGTTACCTCTTCTACTTCAGATGTTTAATTCAATGTGTTACTTACCATTTCTTTGTAATTGTTTGTGAAATTTACTAGCAATTTCAGAGTGAAAACTGTTTCCAAACCTATTATTTTTTCAGTGTAAGTGGGCAGTTCTTTGCCAGAATATACTGCAAAGAGGACCAAATATCAAAAATACTCATACACAATTCTAAGCACCTCTGTGGCATAATAATTTGTGCTTTAAGACCCAAATCACCCCGGGTGGCATATCAGTCAAATAGATCCCAGGCAAGCATGAAGTCACTGCTTAGTAAATAAGCTCAAAAGATTCTATCATGCTATTTGCACAAGTCTCCACAACCTGCATATGCACCATCCTGAGGTAAAGATTCATAAAAGTACCCTGTTTGTGGAAGCACTTGAGCACCCGCTGCCCGGGTTGATACCATGACAACAGCTGTCGGCCACAGCACTGAAGGTGCCGCACATCCGTACCGAAATAAGAGCCCTCCTGCCCTGTGAAGTGTTCAGCATCTCTCTGGGCAGATCGCATGCTACGTGACTGGTTTCAAGTGGATTTTCAAAGAGAACAAAAAGAGGTTGTTCGCTCTTTATGGGCTTAATGAGTCACACTGTGTTCAGTGTCTGAGTGTTGCTGCTAGCATTGTGCTCTTCAGATTGGGGTGCTTGAGCAGTGGGTAAAGGATTTTTAAAGGACACCCCAAAGAGTTGCATTCTATGGAAGCTTGTTTCCACTACTGAATAAAAGTTAAAAAAGGTAATTCCGAATTTTTATCTCACAATTCCAAGCTTATATCTCACAATTCTGAGAACAAAAGTCAGAATTGACAGTTTATAATTCACAATTCTGACTTTTTTCCTCAAAAATTGCAAGATATAAACTCACAATTCTGACCTTTTTCTTGCAATTCGGACTTTATAACTTGTTTATATCTCACAATTTTGAGAAAGGAGTCAGAATTGAGAAAGGAGTCAGCGAGTTATAAACTCAGAATTGGTAATTTAGAATTGATAATTTATATCTCACAATTCTGACCTTTTTTCTTAGAATTCTCTCTGAACTCGCTATTGCAAGGAAAAAGTCAGAATAGTGAGATAAAAAGGTCATGATTAACTTTTTTATTCCGTGGTGGAAACAAGCATCCAAGATGTGACTCATGCATTGCTAATACATCTTGAAGCTCAAACTAAGCTAAGAATTCACACACTTTTTAGCACTTAGTTGGTTAAGCCTCCACTCCACACGTTCATTGGATTAATTTCAAGGGCATGTTAAAAATATGAACCTGGTTATTGTTAATTATGTCAAAAATGAAGGACACTTTTAGTCTTTCTAGATCTACTCTCAAGGGAAGAAGTGTGAAAAACAAGCATTTGCAATGGTCACACAATTGTACAATTAGTTTAAATCTTTAATTCATTCCAGCTCAGAACCATTGATTTGGTAAAATTAGCACTTTTCCCACATCATTCACTGTTCACCTGTGAGCTTTAACAGTTGTTTATAAAAACATCTTCTTTTTAAACAGATGAAATACACACCGACCGATGCCCTGGACGCGATTTTTTTTTTCTTTCAGAATGTCGGGAGGGGTAAATCGAGCATAAATCGGCCTGAAACTTTTGTCATGCCTTAAAATAGCTTGAATGTGACTCTACACCCTTGCCTCATTTAGTATACACGGTTCTATGAGTATGCAAATGAGCCCCGCCTCCACTCACTCACAGCAGCTCAGAGATCCACTCGTTGACGATCACAGGTTGACCTAATTGATTACAAGGTAGATTGTGTCGTCAGAAACACCAGCGATTTCAAACCGTGTTTTTGAGACTGTCTTCGGTTCACTGCAGTTTTAAGGAGAAAATACTCAGCAATGGTGTTGACTTATGAATTTACACATGGTTGTCTTAAAGCACATTAAAACACCACATAGACATATAAACAACATTAAAAGCTTGATTTTCACCATGGGGGACTTTAAGAAAATGAGTTTTGCAGTGTAAAACACATCTGTATTTAGCAGTGCCTTCTTGTGATCGAATCACTAAATTGGATACCAATACCAGATGCTAATGAGACATTAACATGTTTCTGTATTGCCATCTCGATTTTTTTTATGCTGTTTTTTTTTTTCTTCAAGCATGAATCGATTTCAGAGCTTTTCCTACTGCATAACCAGCATACAACATGACAGGCAACACAAAAGTCCCTTGCCACTCACAAAAATGCTAGAATGTCTTTTGCTGTTTCCTCCTCAACCATGACATCTAAAATGGCATCTATTTAATTTTGAACACTGATCACAGTATCCAGCTTCAGTTTGTCTTGGTTCTTTCCTATCAGACACATCTATCTGGTACCATTATTTCAGATCTATTAAGCTTTTGAAGAGAACACGTTCAAAGAAAGTCACAGACATGAACTTTCCTTCAAAAAGTGACCAGTGACCCTGCAGTGTCTTTGAAGCCATTTTGCTGACCAAGGACATCTTGCAATTGAAAAATCACAAACTCCAGTGATTCATATATCCTGCTGTCACACAGTGTGCTGCCGAATATTTGTTTCCACATAAAAGATAATGAGATCATTGTTATAAAAACAAATCCTCTGTAAATAACTTTGTCACTTACACAATATATGAAAGGAAGCAGAATTTAGAAAGAGTGCAATTAACTGAACATGAGTACACATTAAATACTTTTGGACATTATTTTTAAAAGACAATTTAAAAAAAATATACAATTAAGTGTAGAAAATTAAAGTTAAATCGACAGCCCTGGCTTTAGTATATTCAGCTTGCACCCCCAAAATTTGCTTTGAGCAAAAAGAAAATTTTAGAATGAATTGCCATTCTATACTCGCCTTGCACCCAGCAGTGTGTGTGTGTGTGTGTGTTGATTTCTATGTTCCCTCTTAAACCCAAGGGTGAGTTTCATTAAAGCGATCTGAGCTTTTTGCATCTCTCATCCCTCCTTTATCTCGCCGCTTTAATGTCTGCTAATAGATGATGGTATATGAAATGCCCTTTCTATTTAGAGGTGATTTTTTTCACTGTTTGAATACTTTCTCCAGCTTAATATGCAGAGACAACTTGGATAAATAAGCCATTTGTAAGTTGATTCCCTGGAAAGTGTAAACGCTGCAACTTATCAAAACAGTGCTCGGTTTGTTTGAGTATCCCAATAAGCCCCATATAGTGATACTGACTTTTTGACTTTGCAACCATTTAGAAACACCACAGACACCATAGCAACTGCCTAGCAACACCTTAGCAACTACATAGCAACATGGCCCAGCCATATAGCCAACAGAATATTATAACAGAATACTAATAACAACTTAAATGGGCTATATGTAAGAATGTTATGAATTAATTTCTTCTTGTATTGCCAATGTGTGACCAGCTTGTAACAAAAGGTAAAAAAACAAGACCTTCCCCAACTTCCTAGGTTGTCTATGAAAGCTTGTAGACTGAAAATCAATGTCATGCAAAGAAAAGGGATTCAAACTAAATACTCACATATACTTCAAATCAATGTAATTGTAATTACCTCTTCTGTCGACATGATGCCGGTGAATCGCATTGCGAAATAAAAAAATAACTAAGAGTATGTTCAGTCTCCTGTGAGCAAGAGCAATAAGTTGCATGGCTGCAGTTCACTTAACACCCACTGGTGTCACTATATAACAAAGGTTTCTGGATTCTACATACAGACCCTTTAAATACCAAATCAAATTTATTTGTATATCTCCTTTCACAATACATATTATTTCAGAGCTGCTTTACAACAAATCATGTTAATTTTCTATAATATCTGAATATCTTCATGCCTTAGTCGCATTTAGCAGATTAGAGCTGGGCGATAACATAATTTACATTTTGTATGTACATTACATACAAGCAATCAAAATAAAAATCAGGAAAATCAGGTAGTTGACATTTGCTTTTAGTATATAGTAAAGTCAAGTTACCTTCATTTATTATAGCTCTTTTAACAATATGGACTGTTTCAAAGCAGCTTTACAGTGACAATAGGAAATTAAAGTAACAGAGCAAACGACAACCATCCAATCAATTCCTGATGTACAAAATCAAGTCTCACCCTGCATTTTTCTTGTTCGAGAAGCCGTTTCAATCAGATATACGTGACAATTGTGGAAGAAAAGACAACCATAACTTACTTAAATGGGTAACAATACCCTTAAAAAGTTTATATAATCACAGGAATATTTCCTGAAGAAAATGAATTCAGCTCTAGAAGTCCCATTGCTGTTTTTACACATTGTAAACTGATAAATATTCTTCATACCATGTTTTGAGTAGAGGAACCTAACCAATTGATTGAATATTTATCCTCTCCAAAAACATCAAGCTTCTCCAACCTGTAAAAATACCACCAAAATGCACAGTCACACACCTTGACGCTTGCCAATTATTTAGCATTAACACTACGGCATTATCCATCCTGACATTATGTGTGTCCCTTACTTATATGTGCATATGCATGCATTAGAGTCATGATGTGCAATTTAGACAATTATTTTAAAACCCATCCTTATGCATGGTAGGAATAATAATGATGAAAGTCATTACTAGAGGCTAATCCCCTCGGAGTGTCTAAAAGGGGGCTCAGTAGCGCAGACGTCACTGGAGAGATCATCACCTGCTGCCGACTGGACAGTGCTTTAATACCATCTGACAAGATCTGAGCGGGTGATTGATGTCTGTGCTCTGTCTATGTGTGCGCATCTCAGACAACCACAGCACACCTTTAGGAGAGAATATCTCATATAATATGGGCTCATTTATCTGAATGGATAAATATAATCCTGGATATATAATTATGAATCCAAATGGGTTTTTTTTTGTATACAAGATGTGATATATATACACATTTTGTAGTTATCACTACAGTAACTATAACGTGTAAAACTGTAATCAGCTAAATTGAAACTGGAAACTGTAAAATATAGTGTTGTATTACCCATATATATAATTGCACATTGGATTTTTAAAATTTAGATTCATACCACGATATTCCGAATTTAGCATATACACACATCACTATAAATCTAATATATAATTGAATATATAAATGTATGCTAAATTCTGAAATTATTTTTCTATTAATACTAATATTATTCTAAAATGTATACATGTAAACTAAAATTGTAAGCTAAAGGATGTATATATTCAGATTTAGAACAATATAGTGGGTAAAAATCATGATTATATATATACACTCACCGGCCACTTTATTAGGTACCCCATGCTAGTAACGGGTTGGACCCCCTTTTGCCTTCAGAACTGCCTCAATTCTTCGTGGCATAGATTCAACAAGGTGCTGGAAGCATTCCTCAGGGAGTTTGGTCCATATTGACATGATGGCATCACACAGTTGCCGCAGATTTGTCGGCTGCACATCCATGATGCGAATCTCCCGTTCCACCACATCCCAAAGATGCTCTATTGGGTTGAGATCTGGTGACTGTGGAGGCCATTTTAGTACAGTGAACTCATTGTCATGTTCAAGAAACCAATTTGAAATGATTAGAGCTTTGTGACATGGTGGAAGTAGCCATCAGAGGATGGGTACATGGTGGCCATAAAGGGATGGACATGGTCAGAAACAATGCTCAGGTAGGCCGTGGCATTTAAACGATGCCCAATTGGCACTAAGGGGCCTAAAGTGTGCCAGGAAAACATCCCCCACACCATTACACCACCACCACCAGCCTGCACAGTGGTAACAAGGCATGATGGTTCCATGTTCTCATTCTGTTTACGCCAAATTCTGACTCTAACATCTGAATGTCTCAACAGAAATCGAGACTCATCAGACCAGGCAACATTTTTCCAGTCTTCAACTGTTCAATTTTGGTGAGCTCTTGCAAATTGTAGCCTCTTTTTCCTATTTGTAGTGGAGATGAGTGGTACCCGGTGGAGTCTTCTGCTGTTGTAGCCCATCCGCCTCAAGGTTGTGCGTGTTGTGGCTTCACAAATGCTTTGCTGCATACCTCGGTTGTAACGAGTGGTTATTTCAGTCCCTGTTGCCCTTCTATCAGCTCGAACCAGTCTGGCCATTCTCCTCTGACCTCTGGCATCAACAAGGCATTTCCGCCCACAGAACTGCCGCTCACTGGATGTTTTTTCTTTTTCGGAACATTCTCTGTAAACCCTAGAGATGGTTGTGCGTGAAAATCCCAGTAGATTAGCAGTTTCTGAAATACTCAGACCAGCCCTTCTGGCACCAACAATCATGCCACGTTCAAAGTCACTCAAATCAACTTTCTTCCCCATACTGATGCTCGGTTTGAACTGCAGGAGATTGTCTTGACCATGTCTACATGCCTAAATGCACTGAGTTGCCGCCATGTGATTGGCTGCTTAGAAATTAAGTGTTAACGAGCAGTTGGACAGGTGTACCTAATAAAGTGGCCGGTGAGTGTGTATATATATATATATATATAATATAGATCATTATAAATACAAATGTATATTTTAATACATCACTGAAAAACAACCATCAATACTGGTAGTGCTAAAAATATGAATATATAAATGTAGGCTAAATTCTGAATATGTTGCTATTAATCATTATCTAAATGTAGGTAAATATATCATTATATATTGAGTTGCTCTGCAAAAAAACTATAGATTAATCCTTATTAAAGCTAAAGTGGTTTAGTCAAGAGCAGTGAGTGGTTTTCTTTTTGTTTTTTGTTGTTTGATTAACATTAGTGAAACGGAGTGCGGCAGGTTTATTAGGCTTCTGTCACTTTAAGACCAGACGCATGATGCGGATCTGACATGCATCTGATGTTTTCACATTTATTTACTGTCATTTAAGACCTTTTAACTTATTTAAGACTGTGCTCGCAAGGATACTCATCAAAAACGGCATTTTGACATCATTTTGTGACTTTCTGTCCATTCAAGTGTGAAAGAGAACTCAATGCGTTACTGGTGCGTGAAGCGGCTTTCTGTGCATGCGTTTTAGGTGAGATAACAGTTCTCTTTGGCGTCTTATTGCTTTTGATTGGTTTAAAAGCACTTGAATGAATGATAGCCAAAGGATGCCAGGAAAAAAATGGATGCTACATTAATTGTGTTAAATATTTTTAACAGGATAAAATGAAAAAAAAAAAAAGATTGCAAAAGTAACACGTTAAAATATATATATATATTTAAATTGCATAAATCTGCAAAACAGCAACCCCCCCTCTCCACTGTACTACTGATGAAGGATGCTATTTAATACAATAATGGTGTTACCTGGTTAAACATGGCTTTTATTCCCAACAATGTGAGTTGTAAACACTAGCTCCTTTATTCTAATCAACTCAATAGGCTCACAATGTCATTACTGCAAGAATGTTAAACCTCCAGCTGCTTTCTTTGGTTTTGTATTTCAGTTGTATTTAAAATATTTAAGTATGGACTTATGGGTCAGCTGGCATAAATTCCTCTGGAACAATGAGATTCAACCTTTCCCTGAAAGCTAAAAGTAGGTTATATAACATTTTAACACCTCAGCTTCTATTTGCATTTGAATTCTAATGGACGAGAGAGCATACATATAATATTTGTATTGTTTATTGCTTGTGGCATTTGCTTAGATCCCATAGCAATATAAAGAAACCACATATTATATAGAAAACACAATATTTGATTTAAATTGGCATTGCTCTTGGACTGTCTTTGGCGTGAGAATGTAGTCTTGATTGCCAATATTAAGCCCCTTTCACACAGAGATTCCGGAAAATACACGGATAAAGCGACCCGGGATTTGACCCGGGTTCGTTTGATTTTGGTTCATTCACACTGCCAGTGATTTTCCGGAATCAGAGAGTGCGTTCACACACACAACCCGTAAAAATCCCGTAAAGACACGTGACATCGATGTGACATGTAATGTCTCAGCAGCGTGTATAGTTTGCTTATGAGCTGCGATTTCTCTCTGGAGAAACCACGCTTGTGCATTTTTTTCTCTGATTCGATCATAAACTAGCGCATTACGTACCATTCCACTAGCATGCTTTCACTTCACTTCAGCGTCATCATTACGACACGGCATTGGTTAAGGCTTTTGTTCACACAGCGCGCGTTCCGGGACTGATCCCGGCAATGTTACTAGGTCCCCAACCCGGCATCGATCCCGGCATCAATCCCGGGTCGTGTTTGCGTTCACACAGAAGGCGTTCTGGCAATTTCCCGGCAATTTCCCGGGATCACTGCGCTGTGTGAAAGGGGCTTTAGATTGATACAAAAATCGAAATATATCTGTTGCAAGGACTGGTAACACTTTATTTCGATTCTCCACTTTAGACATTCTACTAACTATAAGTAGTACCAGTTATTTGACTATTAGTACTCTGTCTGCTTAATATCTGCTAAGACTTTATTTTGATGCTGACATTCTACTGACTATAAGTAACATTGCAACTACATGTTTACTAAAACATGTACTACAACAAACTTATTCTACTAACCTGAACCCTAACACCTAACCTTACCATCTACTAATACTCTACTGAGAGTTAGTTGACATTAGTTGCAAAGTTACTAGTAGAATATCTAAAGTGGACTATCGAAATAAAGTATAACCCATGGATTTAACATTGCATCTTAAAGAATGTGCTTTTCCATTCGTATCACATTGATCCTGGCCAGTTTTGAGACCAAATGGTTAGGATGTCTGTAGCTGTGCACGGATGTCACAGTGAAGCCCAGTTTGCGGAAAATGGAAATGGCCGCGGTCTGTGGGGAGCTGATCTCTACGACCACCCGAGAAAGTCCCTGCTCCTTACAGAACTCTACGGCTGTCTCTACCAGCTGGGTTCCCAGACCTTTCCGACGCTGGTGGAAGGACACGATTAACTGAAACACCTCCGCTGTCGCTGCATCATCTGCGTTCCACCCATCCTTCGAAACGCCACCCTTCTCACCAACTACAGCCAGCAGCCCGGACACTTTCCACTTCCCGTTCACCTCCACCTCCGCCACCCAGAAATGATTCACCTGGTTATCCAAGAACTTGGCCTGAATATCTGCCATTTCCACATCCATCATCTTCACCTTGAGGAAGCTGTCGTAAATTTCGTGGCAGCAATAGTAAACCAAGCAAGCCCAAGCTCCTCCGAAGAGCACGGCCTGGAAGTACGAGCTCCCTCCGAGCACATATCCGGCCACGGAGACACTGAGGGTCACGCCGATGTGGTCCGGATGACTCATGGCTTTGAAGAAGGATGGGTAGACATGCTCCAGAATGCCAAAGCGGAAGAGAGAGACAATAGCAGACTTATCTGTGGGCTCGTAGGGCCGGATTACACTCTGCACTGCAAGATAGGAAAGAGACAGGGATTCAACTGGATGCTGACTGAACGTCTGCTGAAAGTCTGGCAGATTTATAGGCAGAACAAAGAAAGTGCAGAAAGAACCCTTGTAATTAAAACCAGGGTTATTATCCTTAACTAAAGCTAAAATAAAATAAAGCAGAATACAACTTAAACTTATTTTATTCAAGCACCAAGGCAATATTTCTCATTTTCATTTAGTTTAAGATGAACTAAATTAACTAAACACTAAAACTTAAAAATAAAATAATGTTTTTTAATAATAATAATAAAAATGACAAAATTGCTGACATTTTAACTAAAATTCAAATGAAAACAAAAAATAAAATCTAATTCAAAATATTATAATACTATATAAAAATAACTTAAAATATACTAAAATAATACTGATTAAAACGCATAAATTGTACAAAAGAGCATTTGAAGCCGAAAAACTAAATCAGATGTGATTCTGTGAAAAAAATATTAATATTCATGTGTGTTTTTCATCAAAACATTGTAAAGGACGAAAGAAAGACAAACAAAATACCCTACCATTTGAGAGATAATTTTTTTATTTATTAATTGGAATAAATGATTTGGAATGTCTGTCATTTGTAAACAATCAACAAACTTCATACATTATAATAAAGGAATGTTTCACATTTGGGAAACATGTCGTTTGGTGTGAAGCAACACCTCTGAACTCACAACAAGCAGACTAACAGGACCATCACCCACTCATTAATCTAGGAAATGACATATTGTTCCACAACATTGCAATTTTAAATAATTCACCAAAGCACAAGCTATTCCAGTCCTTGCTAATTGCATTATCGCAAAGATGCACCTGCCACCTTTGAGACACCTCGCACAACACATTCCTACAGAGAAAATGTTTACTTACAGCTAGTCTTCTGCACCATCGCTGCTGCTTGCTGTACTTCACTCTCAAACGCTCTACACCTCCTTTCTTCCTCACTCACTCTATGAACTTTAGCCACGGTATTGGGACAAATACCCATTATGGGCCAGCTTAGGGGAAGAAATAGTGCATTTTCAGCCCACACACACACACACACACATCCAAACAATCATAGAGACATGTTTACATGATTTCAAGCTATCCATGATTTTAATAATTGTCTTTATTAACCCAATTCCAATAAATATTCATAGTTGCTAGAAAGAAAGTCACAATTATGAGAAATGAATTCACAAATATATGAGAAATAAATTTGCTATTGTGAGATATAAAGTTATGAGATATGTCACAAAAATGAGAAATATCTGTTACTGTGAGAGTCACAAATATGAGGAAAAAACTGCAGTTTGGAGATTTAACGTCTTATTGTGATATATTCAGTAAGTTAACAACATGAGAAATAACTTTGCAATTGTGAGAAATTTGTATTGAGATATAGGGCCCTATTTTAACGATCTGAAACGCAAGTGTCAAAGCGTAAAGCGCAAGTAACTTTGTGGGCGGATCCCGGCGCTGTTGCTTTTTTCCCGGCGGGATACATGCCTCTTGCGCCTGGCGCAAATCTAAAAGGGGTTGGTCTAAAGTAGCTTCATTATTCATAGGTGTGGTTTGGGCGTAACGTGAAATAAACCAATCAGAGCGTCATCTCACATTCCCTTTAAGAGCAGGCGCGCTTGTTCTAAAGCGGATTCCTATTATAACGGCGGATTTGCCAGGCCCGCGCCAGGAGCGGTTCATAGCCGAGGAGAGCAACGTTCTCGTCAGGGGCATAAAACACAGAGAAGTGACATTGGGGATGGAGAAACCCACCCAAATTAACTTCTGTTTAACAGGCGTATGATAATTTGGGTAAATGTGTAAGCTACATGCTTTTATAATAAATTGTCTATCTATCTATCTATCTATCTATCTATCTATCTATCTATCTATCTATCTATCTATCTATCTATCTATCTATCTATCTATCTATCTATCTATCTATCTATCTATCATAATAATGTATGATTTGCAAAAATGAAAACTGCTGCTTAGATGAGAGAATCAAAGTGTATGCGCGTTGTGCACCCGCTACATTGATTATGGCCAAGCATGCGCCCTTAAAATTGTATTATGAACAACGCGCAACGCGCCACTGACTTTAGACTATTTTTTTTCTGGTCAGTGGCGCAATTGTTTTATAGAACAGCAAAATAGCATGAGGGAAAGTTTGCGCCGGAACACGCCTCCTCTTTGCGCTGAACCGCCCCGGGGAGCGCAAGTGTATTTCTTAGTTAACCGACGTGCGTCTGTGGAGGGAAAAGTCCGCTTTGCGCGGGTGCAAAATAGGAATGATACATGCGTCAGTGTACAAAGTCATTTGCGCCGAGTGCAAGATAGGGCCCATAAAGTCAAAAAAATGAGAAATAACTTTGCATTTGTGAGATATGAAGTCATATGTGAGATATGAAGTCATTTTATGAGATGTCACAATTACAATAAATAGAGCTGCATTTGTGAGATATAAGCAAACCTTTTAAATATTTTTTTAAAAGGTTTTAATTAAAATATGTTTACTTAGTTCCTTTTTTTAAGCTGGAATTGTTGATTGGTCCTCACAATTTAGCTGATTTCATGGTATTTCTATTCTTATGAGGACATTTGGCCCCCTATAATGTAGGGAAACACACAGAGAGAGAGAGAGAGAGAGAGAGAGTCAGCGTCTCTAGTATTTAATATAATCAGATCTAATCTTGGCCTGACTGTGTAATGAGGTCCTCATATGCCTGGCTGGATCAGTGATCTGCATATCTCTATGACTTTGTAGGACTGAACCAGTTTGTCCACTAAATGTGACCTGGGTTTTAATCACGAAAGCCCAGATTAGAGTAACGGTGTCACTTAATATGAGCTGTTAAAGATACATCACTGCCATCTCTACACGCCAATACACTGGCTGAAATTGCTTTCTCCATGAGAGGCATAGGCCAGGGTGCAATTATACTGTCCTTTTTACAGCTTAGACGTGGCTTCTCAAACAAATTCCTCATAGAGTTAAAATAACAGCACAGGTTTGGAAATAATGACAGAATATTCATATTTTGGGGGTTGAACTGTCCGTTTAAGCATAAATTATGAAAATCAGCATATAGGTGATTTTCGTGAATGATGTGGCTTCTAGGGCAATGACAATGACTCAGAAAGTATTCGGATGCTTCTAGGGCCTCCAGCTCAGTAGAATTTAAATGAGAAATGCTTTAGTTCGGTCTGAGGTGCCACAGACCCATAAATTACATCTGATTGCTTGTCACTCATTCAGACTGCATGTTACAGAGGACAGATTGCTCTCCGACCCAATGCACTTCATTTAGTAACCAGTGCGCATGTTTTACATTATAGGCATTCTCTATGTGACGACTAGCCCCGGTCTTGCTATACCTCAATAACTACCAACCAAGCTAAAAACGAATATGTTCTAAGAACATTTTGTTAATGTTTCAATTAGGTTATTAAAATGTTATTTCAGATTGTTCTCTGAATGTTCAAAATGTCCTGTTTTGTAAACGTTTTAAAAGTTTTCTTCTTAGTTATGCAAACGTTAAGGAAACATTAAATTTCAATCATTACACATTATGGGAATGATATTTTTGAATGTTCTCTGAAAGTTCTGAAACAAATAGTAACATTTAAAAAATGTTAGATGAATGTCCAACTAAAACATTGCAGAAAAAATTTCCATGAACGATGTATGAGAACATTATTAAAGACCAGATACATTTGAATGTTATTTTAACGTTACTGGAAGAATGTTTGTTCATAACTTTGAGAGACCCTTGCTAGAGCGTTCCCTGCCAGCTGGGTATAAGCTCTTGAGTCAAAATTCAAAAGTTTTTTTGCATTAAAATAAGAATAAAAAACTTGATTAAATGGGAAGTTCCATTGTGACAACTTACCCCATAGATTGTGACAACATGCTCTGGGTGTTAAACCAAAGTTTCTTCTTATTTTTGCAGCTAAGACTTTAAGTTATATATCTATACAGAAATTAACTCCAAATTGAACTTACTCTGAGAAATATTGAGTGTGACAACTAGCCCTGGTCTCCTCTACATTATACAAGACTCCACTACCACAGATTGCATCTCTTTATGCAGATCTCACCTCAAGAAAAAAATTATCTTTGATTAACTCATATTAGAAATAAAGATGAAAAACCGCACTCTCTAGTTATATTTCATATATTTATTAATACCATGTCCACACAGACGCATTTCAGCCTAAGCCATCATCAGTGTGTGATGTTAGAATCATATTAGAAATCCCACATTTTTACAAGCCAAAGATTAATTTTCTCTATCTAGATTCACACGTGTGAAGAGTGATATATCTGCACGGTAAATATTAGCTCAGTGTCCATAGTTTGACATATGCTGTACAGTGGGCCTGCCTGCCCTGCTAAAAGATTTAACGTTACCTTTCACCTCCATTTATAAGCGCATAAGATCTCAAAATCTCACTGGAATAAATACAAGCAATTGCTGTTAAGCTCTGATGGCATTTCACAAACCCATGTGGCATGTGCTTTCTGAATGTATCCCAATATATTTATGTTCAGAAATCCAATGACATATTTATGAGGACAACCAATTTCAACATCGCAAATGCGCCTTGTTTTTCTTTTTCTTTCTATGGCCCGCAAGAAAGCTGATGTTATTTACAGAGAGTCTCACTGCTGCCGTAGCTCCTTATAACCCATGTTTCGCTTCTCTGATTATGATTTACGTGAACCCCCTACACAAGCATCATCTTTTATTCCTGATCGTAACAGTGTCGAGTACTTATATGACCTTGAGGCAGTTCACTCAACGCCTGGATATCCACACATTTATTCTGTTCTTGACACTCGAATCAAGTGGATTCAAAGGAATAGGTCACGTCAAAATAAAATGAAAATTCTCTCTAGTTACTCGCATTGAAAATCCACTTTCTTTCTTTTGCGGAAAACAAAAGGAGTGTTGTTTTTCATTTTCAATGGGGACTGGCATGTTAAACATGAAGTAATTTACTTCTATTCAGCATTATTTACTTCAACTAAGAATAATTCTTTACAAAAAGTTCTCTATTTTAGGACAAATGTAGTGAAAAAATAATGAGTACATCTTAGAAGATCAGAGTTTGATGCCTTTGCATTTCAGGACAGTCAACATTTGGTAAACAGCAGGATGCTTTTAATTTTCTCCCAAGATTTCAGTTGGTGCAAAACTCATTAACTGCCCAAAAAATAATTAGCTCTCCAGGAAAGAAAGAAAAGAAAGACCCAGAGGGGGAAAAAATAAGCATTCAAAGTTTTTCTATTGTGTGAATCAGTCTTTTTAAAAGGCTTTATTCAAGTGTCAAGAACAGACGAAAGAAGGGAAGGGAAGATCCACGTGTTTACCGAACATTTGTGAGTGTGACTGTAGAGATCATATGAATGTTTTATAGAGATAGATCACCTAAAAGTAAATATTTTTAATCATCATTTACTCACCCTCATGTTGTTTCCAAACCTGTATGAAATGTATATAAATGTTTGTAGACTGTACATGTCACTCTTTTTTATTTACTCACAATAATGGGGTCTGGAGCTTAAAAACCATAAAAAAAGTGTCATAAAAGCAGCCATGACTTGTATATATCCCAGCTGACACAAATATGTTGTAAGAATGCTTTGCTAACATTCTTAGAATTTTCCTAACTTGTTCAAGCTTCCCTGTTAGCTGCGATACTGCATATATGTCTTTTCTTATTATTGTTATTATGAAAACTTCATGACCAGATGGAAATTTAAGTTGCTTTTCTGTGACTGGAACATTGCATCCGAATGAATCCTTCAGACTGGTTTTGTGAACCAATGATTCATTAAAAAGATTGAACTCAAAAGAACAATTTGTTCATAAATTGAACATTGCTTCTTGTCTTCTGAACTTATGAATGATAAATGCGTCAAGGAGAGAAAACGCGGATCTCAAGATTTTCATTCACACCAGGAAAGTCCGATAGTTCACTTGCTTTGGTCCGGAACAAATAAAACATTTTTGTTTGTTTTTTGGTACGGTTCGCTTTCACACTGCTCTATTTGCAAGTGTACCAAAATTTGTAAACAAAACCACACGTGTGCTAAGGTCGTCCATTCATTGGACAAGGATTCTCAAGTAGGGAAATAAGGAAGTGCAAAAACGGCTCAGCATGGAGATATTTCGTACTGCAATATTTGTTATTTGACTAATTTTGTGTTATTCTGTACAAACGCAATATGAAGAAACTGGGCAGAAGACGGATAAGGTATAAAGTTTTCATTCATAGAGAGGCGCTATGTTCACACATTCAAATAATGAGATTCTTATTGCATATACTGCTAACAAGTGCTGTCAATGTTAACGCTTGCGATTAAGTTTCTCCAGTTTAACGCAGCGTCATCCTTGTATTGTAACTATCGTTACATTATATGAACTGCAAAAGCTTTTTTTGCATCTATGCGCGATTAGACTAAAGAGAACGCTCTGTATGTGAATGTCCTGATGCACACACTCATTCATTCATTCCATTCCAATGATGCACACACACGGCGCGCAGAAAGACGCGCAACAGTATCGTGTGGCCAGACAGCGCGCCGGAATGTAATTCTCTTTCGCACTTGAACAACAATAACACAAACCATTATGCCAAAATCTCCGACTACGGAAGCCTGTTAACTCAAAGGCGCAGTGCTTTCTTGCAATTGGGTCGGTTCATGTTCACACCGTAAACGAACCGTACCAGAGTTCGTTTGGAACCGTACCGAGACCACCTCTTCAGCTGGGTCTCGGTTCGGTTGTTCGGTCCGCACCCGAGTTCAATTGCTGTATTCACACCTGCCCAAAAGGTCCGCACCAAAGGGGGAAACGAACTAGAGTTCGATTCAATCGAACCAAACAAGGCAGGTGTGAATACACTGTGAATACACCCTAAGGGTGTATTCACACCTGCCTTGTTTGGTTCGATTGAATCGAACTCTAGTTCGTTTCCCCCTTCCCCCTAACTATAGAGTTCGATTCAATCGAACCAAACAAGGCAGGTGTGAATACACCCTAAGGTTTGGTTCGATTGAATCGAACTCTAGTTCGTTTCCCCCTTTGGTGCGGACCTTTTGGGCAGGTGTGAATACAGCAATCGAACTCGGGTGTGGACCAAACAACCGAACCGAGACCCAGCTGAAGAGGTGGTCTCGGTACGGTTCCAAACGAACTCTGGTACGGTTCGTTTACGGTGTGAACATGAACCGACCCAATTGCAAGAAAGCACTGCGCCTTTGAGTTAACAGGCTTCCGTAGTTGGAGAGTTTGGCATAATGGTTTGTGTTATTGTTGTTCAAGTGCGAAAGAGAATTCCATTCCGGCGCGCTGTCTGGCCACACAATACTGTTGCGCGTCTTTCTGCGCGTCGTGTGTGTATCATTGGAATGGAATGAATGAATGAGTGTGTGCATCAGGACATTCACATACAGAGCGTTCTCTTTAGTCTAATCGCGCAAAGATGCAAAACAAGCTTTTGCAGTTCATATAATGTAACGATAGTTACAATACAAGGATGACAGCCCATTCTCATCCCTAGGCGTCATGAAACT
This sequence comes from Rhinichthys osculus, assembly GCA_029959095.1. Lineage (NCBI taxonomy): Eukaryota > Metazoa > Chordata > Actinopteri > Cypriniformes > Leuciscidae > Rhinichthys > Rhinichthys osculus. Next base: position 8,044,741 of record JARWKJ010000021.1, on the reverse strand, counting down.
GACGCCTTGGGAATCATTTTGACCATGCTTCAATATTCGACGCTTTAGGCACCCTTTAGCGTCAGTTACATGACGCGATCCTAGGGCGTCATCTTACTGACGCTTTACCTTTAACGTCAGTTAGATGACGCTATCTAATCCTAACCCTACCCCAGACCTAAACCTACCCGCGTCATCTAACTGACGCTTAGGTAAAGCGTCAGTAAGATGACGCCCTAGGATCGCGTCATGTAACTGACGCTAAAGGGTGCCTAAAGCGTCGAATATTGAAGCATGGTCAAAATTGTCATTTTAGTGACGCCTTGGGATGAGAATGCGTTGAGGATGATGCTGCGTTAAACTGGACAAACTTAATCGCAAGTGCCAACATTGACAGCACTTGTTAGCAGTATATACAATAAGAATCTCATTATTTGAATGTGTGAACATAGCGCCTCTCTATGAATGAAAACTTTATACCTTATCCGTCTTCTGCGCAGTTTCTTCATATTGCGTTTTGTACAGAATAACACAAAATGAGTAAAATAACAAATATTGCAGTATGAAATATCTCCATGCTGAGCCTTTTTTGCACTTCCTGATTTCCCTATTGAGAATCCTTGTCCAATGAATGGACGACCTTAGCACACGTGTGGTTTTGTTTACAAATTTTGGTTCACTTGCAAAAAGAGCAGTGTGAAAGCGAACCGTACAAAAAAAAAAATAATAATAATAATAATTATTTGGTCCGGACCAAAGCAAGTGAACTATCGGACTTTCCTGGTGTGAATACACCCTCAGACTCTAGGTCTACGTCAGTATTAAACATTAGTGCATGAGTCATTTGGTTTATTTTTTTATGATACTTTTGAAGGTCCTTTTGCATTTTTTGAAGCATTAAGCAAATTGTTAGCAACTTATAGGTTAATTTAAAGTATCTTTAATGTTTACAACAGACATTGTTTTACGCCGCCTTCACACTGGCAGTTGAAATCAGCTCCGTAATACGCAATATGACCCCAACGGACGTCGTACTACACAGTGAAAAGCGTCGGAAGCGGGTAAAACAAAAATGGCGGAGAGATTATAAAGTTTGATTCTGTTCTGTATGATCTCTCTGATGAGGGTTATAGAGATATTAATAGGAAGGCTGCTGCGTGAGGAAAGTTGCTCAGGACGTTGACATGTCAGGTCGGCTAAAAAATGTGATATAGTGGTATAATTTATACCATATCATATTTAGTTCGATGTCTGCCTACAATTTAATTGTATTAACTGCCCTAATAACGTTAGCAAATCATGAAAATAAAAAATTACATGACAACTTAACTTTTAATAAAATAAATAATGATTTTATAACGATAAGAATTCAGGTTTGTTTATCAGTATCATAGCAACGCTAACTTCCGCTGGAATTGTCGGATAGGAACCGTCCGTAGCTTTTCGCAAGAGTTCAATTTTTTGAACGCATCCGGATGACCAACGGACACGATTTTCTTCGCACCGCACTCGGTCGGACCCGTTTCGGACCCATTCGCATGCGGTCTGCGAATCTCCATAGGAAATGAATGACTTCCGGTCGTTTCGGAGCCGTATCGGAGCCAAGGGGGTAATCCATCGACCGGAAGTTGAAGCCGGCCGGGTGCCGCCATGTTGTAGCAGAACTTCACTTGCGTTAGCATTTCCATTGACTCCCATTCATTTTGGCGTCACTTTGACAGCGAATAACTTTACATCTGAGGCGTTTAAAGACTCAATTTGTCCATTATTTATTTCTAAAGAAACACGACAATGTATAAAGTGCTCCATTACCTTCTATGTTACATTATGGCCCCGTAGAAGCAGTTTTAGTAAAAATAGGCTAACGATTGCGTCATAACCACTCGACTCTCTGTCGCGCTGTACAGATATTACCGTACAGACAGGAGGAGAAGCTCGCAGGCAATCGGGGGGACGTCCCGTCAAGAGAGAAGCCCATAGATAATGAGTCAATAAAAGCAATGGAATACTTACTCCTGCTCACTCACGCCAAAGAACTCTTTGCTCAAGTTCCCCGTCTCTGCAAGATTAACGTTGGCAATTTTCACGCACAGCTACTAGAAGATTAACGTCTGTCAGACAGGTTGCTCACGTCATCAAGCTTAGTTTGAGTCGGTTTGAGTCTGCGCGTCAGGAACGGAAGTGCTCAGAAATCGCTAAAAATGGGCTTCAACTGTCTCAACTGAGTTCCAATGAGATGGCTCTGTCCACTTCTTATACTGTCTATGATCGGAGCTGATTTCAACTGCCAGTGTGAAGGCGGCGTCACACACAAATCGAAAACAGCTGTTATAAAAAGAAATTCCAGAGGGACCACATGGCTTGAAAAATTTCTTCCTGATTTAAGTTAATAGAATCAAACAACAAGCACTTGCTTTCCATATTTCTCATAGACAACATGAAGAACAATCAATAAGTCATGCAAACTGTTGCCTTATTTTTTTGACCCTTTAGTAAACCATTTCTCTCTTGGAAAGTATTTCTCCCAAAAGCATTTGAAGATTTAAACCATGTTAAAAGTGACTGGATTTTACTGCATTAGATACATATATAAAACTTAATGGTATCTGCAAATAAACTATGCCAGACTTTTTCCAATTTCACTTCCATTTAATTTCTCATGGCAGTTTGTGGAATGAATTTTAACCAACGATAGTTTACTAGCAACAATTGTGGTTCATTACATTATAGAAATATACCGGTATGTAGCATGGGCGTTTCTTGGCCCCCCCTAGCAACTAAAATATGCTACTAGTTTTACAAATAAATTATATTTTTAACTCGAAAGTAAATATGCATATAGTGTAGTTATTTTAAAACATTTCGAATTGTTATTATATTTTTTTTTATTAAAAATCCAATCAAACTCACTAACGTTTCCCCCAATATCATGTGCGACTGTGCGTAAGAAGTTGTCATGTGATGTGATGTGATGAATCTGCATTTTTGGCGGATGACAGCATTTTAAAGCAGAGGGTGAGTATTTCTCTCTCCTTTATTTGCCTAGTTTCAAATATCATGTTCGTAGTGCATTTTCAAGGTTTTATTGCTAAGTTTAGCTCTGCAAAACTGACTCAGCACAGCCCTTGCCTTGCAGAAAAAGCTAAAATGCGATTAAAATGGTGTAGACTGACACCATGATTGCTCAGATGTCACGCTACGCCCATCGTTCAAAACATTTTACTAACGTTCCCATTAGGTTATGAAAACGTTATTTCTGAATGCCCAGTTGTTGTTGTTGCTTTTTTTATTTTTAAATCTTCTTGTGTTTTTTAGGCTATGTGAACATTAAGGGATTCCATTCCAGTTGATCATTTTGCAAACATCATGAGTGAACGTTACTTTTGAATGTTCTCTGAACATCCTGAAACTTTAAAAAAATATTAGATGTCTGTCCAACTAAAACTTCCATGAACGATGTATAAATAATTTTTTCATGCTAACGTTTTGAGAACATTGTTAAAGACCATCGCTAAATGTCTAATTATGTCCTACATTTGAATTTTAATTTACTTTTTGCAGCGGTTAAAAAAAGTAGCTATAGTATGAATATTGGTTGTATGAATTAGGACATATTACAGTGTTGGGGGTAAGTCATTACAAGTAACTCGAGTTACGTTTTTTCAAGTAACTTGTAAAGTAACGCATCACTTTTAAATTGAAAAAGTAGGCTATATAATAAGTAACGCAAGTTACTTTGTTTTCCCATTTATTGACTGACAGCTCTCCTGTCACTGTTGAGAGAAAGTTTGGGAGTAAGTGCAGAGGCGTTGTATGTGAACATGATAGTTATTGTAGTTCTAGACTAAATGTGAGCATGTATTTAGTCATCTCACTTGCACAAAAAAGAATCACTATTCTTCAAAATTAATAAAAACAGTGAAATGCTAAATCAGAATACTACGCAAACCTCAATATATAAATATGTTAAATAAAACAAATATTTTTATGCATTTAATTTCACTTTATTGACCAATGTACTTGCTGCTGATCTTCGGTGATTCAGCAAAAATGACTTAAGATTTTTAGTTTTTATTCGTGAAGTTTATTCTGTGTCCTCTGTACACGAGTGAATTTGCATTTCCTTCAGCCTTATTATTTCAATTTTGGTGTGAAAGGGCCTTTACATGTGTCCAAAAATAGAACTTTTTTTATAATAAAAAACAAAAACAAAAAATAAACAAGCCCAGCCCAGGTGAGAAAAAGTAACGCAAAAGTAACGTAACATACTTTTTTTTTTTTTAAGTAACTAAGTAACACAATTAGTTACTTTAAGGGAGTAACACAATATTGTAATGCGTTACTTTTCAAAGTAACTTTCCCCAACACTGATTACATCCATCCACCATATTGTTATTGTCACAGAACCTAGTCAGTTGTGCCACAACTGGGCCTTCACTGCATAGTGAAGTGTCCATCGAATGCGCACTTCAGAACCTCGCTGTAGGTCATCCGTGGACTTTTCGACTATATACTGTTTTTTTGCTATGTATTTGGACATTTTTTTTGGCGCACTGTTTTTCGCATGAAGTATTCGATTTCAGATGCAGCGTATAACCTTGAATGAACGTTCTATTAACATTACTGGAAGAATGTTTGTACATAACTATGAGAGAATCTTGCAGTGCATATTACAGTAGTTAAACGTAAATAATATAAATGGTATTTTACTGGGCTTTTTTGCGGTAAGTAACTGTAAAATTACGGCAAAGTCTAACAGTGTAATAGGGAAGTGTTCGATTTCAGATGCAGCGTATAACCTTGAATGAACGTTCTATTAACATTACTGGAAGAATGTTTGTACATAACTATGAGAGAATCTTGCGAGAACATTAACCAAAGTTCTGAGAACGTTCCCTGTTATTAGCTGGGTATGGACATATATGTTCCACTAACATTTGACAATCAGAAAGTGTCGCAATATAAAATATGAACAGTACATGTATTGTTTTTAAAACTGAAATAATAGATCTATCAGTTTGATATTTTATTATCTAATGCAATGGCATTCAGAAGTGTTCAGTCCAAGTATTTTCTGAGGCCGTTATGGCTACCAAACATGCAGTGGTATACTATTATTTGTTGGCGAATGGCACAATGAGCCTGTGAAATGTTGAATTATGGCATTTGTTTTTGATATGTAAGCAGCACAGGCTGTTGTGACAGCGTCTTGAACAATAAACCTGTGGATGTCAGGTAAGATTGAATTTCCTCTGAGGTGAGACCGGTCCTTACACCTGCTTAAATCAATAACGCCCCTCATGAATCGCCAACGAAGACGAGGGTCAAGGCACTCTTGATGTTTTTTTTAGAATAATTTAAAGCATGTCGATGAATTTGGAATTTCACACTGGTGACCCTCTTTATCCCGGTAACCTTCAATCAGATCATGACCAAATCAAGTTTTGGCGAGGGTTTCCTTTGCCGGGAACTATAAAGGCAGTGATTAAAAGTCATGAGCAAAAGTCTCAGTTTGACCTCCATGTAAACTTCTTGTCATCTAAGAGAAGCATTTGAGGGATAAAAGATGTCTCACTTGTATTCCCCCCCCCAGTCCAATTGGTCGAAGGCCTTGAATTGGTATTTTTCTTGTAAAATGAAGTGTGCTTATGAAAACTAATTTGATATTCATTTAAAAAGTTGTCTGCATTTTTTTGTAATCTTTGAAAATGGTGTGATTCTCAAGCTAGAGAATGATTTGATCACGAAAATGCATTATTATTAAACTTTAAAACCTCTTCTGATGCAATTGTGAACAAAAAAGCAAGTTATTATAAATAATTTAGCAACCGCCTTTAATAGCGGCAATATACGTCGGCCATTAAATTGAATTATGTCTTGTTCTCATTTCATTTGGAAAAAAAACCTCTTTAGCTCAGGGGTGCCCAATACTGCTCCTGCCGATGGACTGTCCTGCACAGTTCATCTCCAGCCCTAATCAAACACACCTGCAGCAACCAATTAAGGTATTTAGGATCACTTGAAAATGAAACAGGCAGGTGTGTTTGATTAGGGTTGGAAATGAACTGTGCAGGGGTGCGTTTCCGTACAACGACATAAATCGATGCTTCATTACCACAGTACGATGCATCGTTGAAGAAATCAACTAGCTAGTCACGACTGTTTCCCAAAACTATATTGTCGCAAAGTGGTCGTTCAACCACGTTGGTTTATGACGTCACGCACGTGGTGGAGTAATAACTTATTTTAATGAAACTGTTTGAGATCGAATTAATGCTAGATGTTTTGATATAAATTACAGACATGGCATCTGAGGAATATTTCTAATTTTTCTCAGTTATCTCGCTTTATTTCCAGATTCAATCATAGGCTCATTCTTACATAGTACAGCACGTTCGCACATGCGCAGACGGTGCTTTAAATCTCTTGACAAACTCAAAGACGTAAATGACATTTGTATGTATTCTAAATAAAAGACACAGGTTGTACTGAATGTCAGCTTGCTTATTTTGCTCAAGATAAGGATTTATTGAGTCCACCACATGTCATGCAATCTAGAAACTATGCTTCTAACCACAGGTCGAGAGCTGTCGTTCCAACCACACAACTTTGCCTTGACATAAACCATAACATCATAACCTGTCAGTGTCTTTGTCTTTGTATTGGTTTATGACAAGGTGTCATAACAAAGACATCTCAAACAATGTCATATTTGCATTAAAAATGTCATAATTGAGCGAATGACACTTAATGACAGTTGTCACAAACATGCATAAAACTTCCTTCATATTCATAACATGTCATGTCATGATTATGAAGGTGTCATGTTAGTCTTATGCACACCCCTTCAAGTAAAGTGTTAACGTAAAGGTGCTTTGAAACAATCTGTATTGTAAAAAGCGCTATATAAATACAATACAATACAATACAATTTTATTTGTATAGCACATTTAAAAACAACTGGCGTTGACCGTGCTTAACAAGGCCAAAAAGACAAACAATACAAATATAAACATAAAACACACACATAAATAAATAAAGGTGACTTGACTTGACTACAACTTGCATCATTACAACAAATTACAAGCTGCCATAGAGTTCATTAGGCTGGGAACCTGACCCAGATTCAGAATTAGATCTAACCCAAAAATCCTCATGAAGAAAATTGTCCATAATTTACAAAAACAAAATCCAAGTATGATGTCATCAGATGATGTCATGCAAACTTCTAAACTCCTAGCTTTATTCCTTCCTGACCCTAACAAAGCACACACAAACTTCTAGGTAATATTAATAATAATCAGATCATAGCTTTGGTCATAACCTGGCAGCTAAAAAACAAGTAAAGAAAAAAAAAAGTTGTCCTTATGTTTGATTTGAATTTAAATTAAAAACAATGAATCCATTAGGTGATATAGTAATCTCTTAAATGGCTGAAGTCTGTGATAAACAATAGAATAATTTGCATCAAAATTATGCATTCTGCATTTAGAAGTGAGTTGCTAGAGGCTAAATAAATAACTAATTGAATAGATTATATATAAATTCAAGTACAAAATATTGTAAACACAAGCTATCATTTTGAAACAATGCAATGACTATGATATTATACTGTTTTGGACCCATGGGAAACGTGTGTGTGTGTGTGTGTGTGTGTGTGTGTGTGGTTCAGGTATACGTTGCAGGGACGAAATTTCCCTATGATGAAAACAGCTGATAAATCATTAAAAAAATATATAGATCATTTTATTGTATACATTTAAAACATGGAAACCCAACGTGTGTGTGTGTGTTAAATTACGTTTAAGCTACATGTGTGCAAGGGCAACATGACATCATGACTTTGCGTAAACATACACGCCACTTTCAAGTCAAGTGGCGTGTTATCTATACGCATTTTGAGCCATCCGCGTGTATGTCCACGCCGAAACGAACCGTCATCTTTTGCGTGTATGTCTACGCCGTTAAATGTCCGAGTGATTCCGCGTGTATGTCTACGGCGTTAAATGTCCGAGCGAAACGAAGCAAAATGTAGATCTACATCTGGGCAGCGATATTTTTTTTCCTAGGATGGTAGGGGAAGAATCATAAATGGTATTAACCCCAGTGAGAGGTAGGTTTAGGGACGGGGTTGGGGTAGGTCATATATTTATATATACAGTAATATAACGTTAAGTCAAAGGCATTGATAAACACGCTGAAAAGCGATTATGCGTGTTGATAGCACGCCAAAAATGGAAATACGAATTGACGTGTCATACATACGCCATTTCATGAGATCAGTCTGGCAAGGGGAAATTACTTACAACCCACTTCACTTAATCAATTTACTATTTTGCACAATTAAAAAAATATATATATATCAATATATTAGCCAAGGCCAAATGCCTATACGTCATACCCAATTGATGTAGTGGTCGATGTCAAGACACTAGCTCACCAGTGAGTGCATTAGTAATCTTTCACAAATATTTCAGCCTTATTCAGGCCTACATAACCTTGTGAGACTAGCCATGCTATCCATTTCTGCAGTAGAGAGTTGTGGAAAAGCTTTACTGGGAATAATGTGGAGCTAGAAAACGTGTCTAATTTAGTTGAGTAATGCTGAGTAAAGCCAACAGTGAACAATGAAACGCTGCTTTTCTGAACGCATTTGTCTTCAATAAGCGCTCGACTCAGAGGAACTATAGGAAGCCAATAAAAGCGTTAAACAATTCAGTCGCTGTAGATTGAGGGGAAACAAAAGCTTGCTGGAAGTGCTGTATTGCTATTCGACGGCGTTCTCTTCCCCTCCGGGAGAATAGGGACACAATGTGGACAGTCAGGCAGCTCTACACCAAACTCCATCTATCATACTTAAGAAACAAAGCCACCCACCTATGTCTGCTCAACAACACGCATGGATATTCTGAGGTTTACAGAGTCACTGAAATGACACACAAGGACCAGAGCTGTCACTATTTCAGCAATCTATCTGATGGAGAGCATGTGTGTGTCACCATCTCCTTGGTTTTCATTAGGAGGACACTGTTGTTAAAGTGCAATTGTCGGCTGGGGACGCTACTGCGGTGTCGTATTTTCATGAACAGAGACCTCAGGTGACGGCGTATTAATAAATGATGGTGGAAAGTGAAAGTGCACTCTGAGGATCAGAGTTCACAGATGCTCACAAAAGTTTGTGAGTGGATCCTCTCCGCTAAAACACAACAAACCTGATGTTTTCGCTATTTCTGGAGATATTGAAAGTCACACACCTCTGGGGCACACGCTAAAGTGGACACTCACCTGGACAGCACTTACGCCCACCCTGACATGCATTCAAAATCAGTTTAGCCCATACGGTAATTCACTTGTCTGAATAGATGCAAAGGTAGCGATGTATCAAGTACTAAGAAATTACACATAATTATGGGTTATGTGTCAAAATTTTAGTTAATTAAAAGTCCAAGTACTACTTTAGTGAAAGTGGAAAAATACTCCACATTTAACTTGTTAAAAGTAAACACTACACCTTTTTTTTTTTTTTAAATGACAAATGCAACCAAGAGACAGTGGATGTTTTCCTCATTAGTTTTGATGCAAAAACTTTGTAAAGCAACTTAGTCATAATTTTACTCAGTGTCTTGACTATAAGATTTACATACTGAAATTGCACATCGTACACAATTAAAATGTTAAACAGTGCTGCAGGGATGACGTATTTTTGCGGGCCAAAACCCAGAAGGGAGTTTAAGAACTTCCAGTTCCATCGTCTTGAAGTCAATGTTTTTTTTTGTTTTTTTTTTATGTGGTCTGTTGAATGCTCAAGATATTGTCTTGTGTTATTCTACATAAAGTACATCAGTAATACTTGTGATTTATTTGAGTGCTTTTACATGTCTTAAAGGCAGTTGCTTAATTAAAAGTGAACTCAGTATTTTTATATTGCACTGGCCGATATGGAAGTTGTCTTGGATTGTCACAGTCATGAATTATTTATTCCATGAGTGAAAGTATAATTCATGTCTTTATGTAAAACTTTTTCATGATGAAAAAGGACTATTCAAAGATGAAGCATATTTTCATAATTGCGCATGGCCATAATTGTGTCCAGTTACATTTACACTGAAATTGATATCATTAGTTACTGATATTAACTAATGATTATCGGTAACGCTTCCTTTTACAGTATACAGTACTTACGTGTACTTACAGTGTACTTACCTAGAAAGGTTTGGCTAATATAAGGTAAGTACATGGGTTAGGGGTAGGTTCAGGGTTAGTACCTAGTTATTACCCAGTAATTGTAATTACTATAATAAGTACCTAGTATGTACATGGGTAACAGGACTTTAAAAGGAAGCGTTACCTGATTATCTGCATGCGCTCTGGAGAAAATCAGAAGAAAAACAATTTTGACAAGCAGAAATATTTAGGTCTAAATGTAAAAAAATAAAAGTATGATTTTTGTCATGTAAAATAGTGTATGTATTACAAATTCCCCAGAATAATACAAAAAGACCTCATCAATAAGTCAGTTTTCCAAGAATAATTCTTTTGTTATTTCTAAATATAATTTTACACCAATGTTATGTGCACACTATAATAGGAATAAAACATTGAACTAATATCCTTAAAACTGTAATTTAGATATAATGGTTAACAACTAGCTTTAAATGTTATAATGAAGTACAGCTCTCAAAAGATGTCTTTTTCTGGTTGTTTAGTTATGTTTTGATGCATACACAGTCTTGATTATGAATATGTATCGTTTGTTGACGTATTTCGTCGTGTATGAATCTATACTATGCTCAATGTGTTCTGCTGCATAAACAATTTAGCAGTCGCTGTAATGAAGTCTTGTAGACACTGGCAGCGAATGTCTTTGCGATGCTAATGTACAAACTCCTGATGTATGCAGGCCCTGAAATGGTTTCCAAATAATTTTCCTAAGTTCCCTAATGACCCAGAACAGGTATTATGCACTGAAAATGAATAATCACTAAAAACTTTGAGCGGCTCTTTGAAAGAAAACAAAGCAATCGCATCTCCGAAAATGAATTATGAACACGTTTTACTGGAGGGAATTAGGCCTGGAATATTTAGTTCAAGCTGCGTTTAGCAAAAGGCTTCCACTGTTAAATGAGAAATGAAGTTCGGCTCTGACTACCTTCTCACTTTTAAACACACTCAATAGGAGGCCTGTGTGAGATTGAGGTTGCCTTTTTATGATACACTTTGCCAATGTTGACAACAGCTCTCAGAACCTCACATTACCACCCACAACTATTGTCAGCCAGGTCTATAAGAGGTGCGACACGTGGAGACTAGCAAACAGAGGCCGGGTCAAACCTGAGTGCCTATCCGTACGTTTGCTTTACTCCCGCTGGCTCCGTTTCTAAGTGGCACAGCATGCTTTTAAAGCCCTGGGACATCTTAATTCAAACAAAAGCAACCTGTGCTTTGCATTCCTTGAACAACATCTAATAGTACTGTCATATAAAGATCTTTTTGTAGCGGTACATCAGAAGTTTAAGATGAGCACTTGAAGATGCATATGCCATGACTTCCTCAGACTGACATAGTTTGCGCAGAATTTCGTTTCAGTTTAATCCCTAATAATCAGGTATTACTATAAGACAGAGCAGACTCTTTGAAATGCACTTTTCTATTGCAAAAAGCAATGGCTTTCTATTTCACTCCCGGATCAACTAAATCAACAGAAATGAAAAAAACTTCCAAGCTTTTACTTCTAATCAAGTTGGAAATGTATTACCGGTGGAGAGTTTTAGGGAGATGCAGACTTTTCTCTCCGTGCAAGTCATTTGTTTTTCCATTAAAGTCTGTCGGCCATGCAGAAGTAGACTTTCAAATAGATGCACTAAATTATACTGCACCATTTCATGGAAATGATTCAATAAATTAGGCATTACAGGAATAGTTCGTCTAAAAATGAAACTTCTGACATTATTTACTGCTGTCGTTCCAAACTTTCAACCATGGAAGACAAAAAGGGAATTCTTGGAAGGGATAGTTCACCCCAAAAATGAAAAATATGCCATTAATTGACCCTTCGCTAAGCCCCGCCCTCCTTAGTTACTGTTGCTACGCCTGTCAAGCTTTCGCGGCTGCCACGTCTATTACAGTGAGAATGCACCGGTGTCAGACATTCCCAAGGAGATATTTAGTCATTTTTTGCGAACATGTGAAATATCTGAGAGAGCAAGACAAAAGGGACAGCAGTATGCATTCGAGGGATATATCCACGACATAATATGCAACCGATTAGAGAATGATTTCATCAAAATTGAAGCTAAAGCCTTTAACGTTAGGTCTCAGCGCAAGCAGCAGCCGCCTCCTTAGCAGACCATTCAAATGGGAAACACACAAATTGAACAGCTATGTTCATGCACAGCAGAGTAAGTGAAATGTGAAAATAATCTAATATCAAATCAATTTAAATCAAACAGCTTATCCATCAATCTAACACCGGGAGAGCCGCGATCGGATTGGGGTAAAGTTACAGGGGTAGTGCTAAAGTTAACGTTAGTAGGCCGTCCGCCGTCGATGAACACAATACTGAAACATATTTTAAAGTATGTCAGTGAGCCTCCGTCTTGCCTTTAATCGTCTTATTTTACGTTCAAATATATGCATTATAATGAACAAAGAACCGCCATTATTTCCAAGCAATAGGCGTTTTCTTTTTTGTTAATCCTGTCGACATTTAGTTGTGAATGGGTCTCCACACTGCTTGATCCACGCCCGGGATTTCTCCCCTTTGGCTTTTAGGTTTCGGGAAGAGAAAAAATGCCACCCCACCGTCCAAACTTTTAGAATACCGGGTATCAGATTTGCACAATCCATACGCACAACGCGTCAGCATGTTTCCCTCGCTCGAAAGCTTGACAGACCTTCCGCGCCTAGTTACGGTTGCTAAGCCACGATTGGCCAGTCGGGGTTTTCTGGCGTGGCTTAGCGAAGGGTCAATTACTCACCCTCATTATGCCGTTCCAAACCTGTAAGACATTCGTTCATCTCCGGAACACAAATGAAGATCTTTTTAATGAAATCTGAGAGCTTTCTGACCCTCCATTGACAGCCTATGCAACTACCACTTTCAAACCCAAGAAAGGTAGTAAAGACATCATTAAAGTAATCCATGTGACTCCAGTGATTTAACCTCAATTTTATGAAGCGACGTGAGTGCTATGTTTGCACAAAAAAACACAATTTACCACTTTATTTACAAATCTCCAATGCACGTTCACGTAACGTCTGCTCCCGCGTCAACACAACAAGCAGTGCCAGTGTACGGAGGCCGTCTCGATCACATCATTCGCAGCGTTTCATGGGAGTGGGTGGAGCTAAAAAGCTCTTGCTTGTCGCGACTCTCTGATTGGTGGAATTTTCTGTACAGCATCATGGGTAATGTAGTTTTCATCATGAATTACACTGTTAAACATGATTAGTTAAAAAAGAAATAATTAAAATGCAGGATGACGACTTCACCAGAAGCAAATACCATCGATTAACAACCTCGCAGCTCACAGTTGGTCTGTCTTTAAAGGTTTGTATGTTATCGTTCCCTCTGGAGAAAATGAATGTTTTTACTTCTGGAACCTGACTGTTAGAATATATAACTCTATGAATATAACTCTTTATCAGTAAGTGTCCGGAACACGATGACCTCTGTGAGATGTGACCATAAATATTTCTGAAAACAACTCTTGAAAAAGTATGCTACAATTTCTGTCAATTAGTGCGCTCTCTCCCTATTCGGCCACATGGGATTTGAATTAGAATGGCAAATGAGACAGCAGATGTTACAGCCGACCATCAGATGCTCAGGGATATTGGGGTTACAAACCAGTCAAACTTCTCACAGTGGTCGTCTATTGGACAACAACTGACTGCGGGATTGCGTGTTTATTGAAAGAAGTAATGCTGCTTTCCACTGGACAGAACCAAGTACATTTAATTTCAGAACAAAGTAAACCAGTACTACTGAGTAAGAAAATTATTTATTGCAGTGTGGTATGCAAGGTGCAGCTAAAGAATTTCCAGATGTGCATTAAAAATTAATGGCAAGTAAAAGGGGGCCTTAATGACATCCATCGATCATGAAATATCTGTCCATTTCTAGGTGATGTAGCCGTTCACACGAGGGACATAAATACTGGATATACAGAAATGTTTGGGACAAATTTGTCAGTATCCTGAGCATCAGATGCAGATTTGATGTAAATCTGGTTGTGTGTAAATTACATCAGAGCAAGTTAAGTCGACAGCATCTTTTTGACTGCCACAAAAAATGATTTTCATCTCAACAACTTTACAGTGGAAGTGAATGGAACAAATTGTTGGAGTTAAAACCAGAGAAGTCACGCTTAAAATTTTACAAAAGGTCTTGCATTCATTCTTCTGTTAAAACTTCAGCTGTGAAGCTGTTTAAATTATTATTTTTTACAGTTGATTTAGGGTTTTAACTTTACACAGTATTTTAACAACTGTGTTGTGTTGTGTTTGGAGTGACATGAGGGTGAACAAATGATGACAGAATTATCAGTTTTCAGGTTATTTCTTTGGTTTAAAACTATTTCTACTCTACTAGATTTAGAAAACAAGTTCTAAATCTTTATCGAGTAACTAAACACACTCAGCATACATCTGTAATACACTAATATGTGAAAATGAAACTTTTAACCCATTGTGCCCCACAGTATGAGACCATAAGTGAGCAGAAAACATATTTGGAAGAAGGAGTCGCCAAGGCAGCCGCTGGCCAGCTAACAGGAATAAAGCAGTTACCACACTTACTAAAAGAAGATTAATGTTTTATCCCTCACACCCAATAGTGCTTTGTCTCAGAGCGCTGCAGATGGGAGAGAACGGAGAGCGAGACAGATGATAAAAGTTCCCTGCGCTTCCACTCTAATCAGTTTAGCTCATTTCTAATAGCAATGGATGACTGATACAAAGAGGAACTTTGATTGATCACACACTGGGGATGTTCTCAAAAATGCATTTGTTTCCTTTCTCACAGAAGTTGGACCACAGCATCAGGAGGCACACGGGAGGATGAAATCAGCACAGGTGAGAGGAAAACGTCCCTACAGTCAAACCCATGAAAGCACAGTGTGATATCTGAGGTTTGGGCACATGGGGTGAAGGTTTGGCTGGTTAACACTGTCCCGTTAGCCTCTGCTGGTATAGGTTGCTCATTTATAGCAATGTTGTTATTACCAACTAATACTTTAACCAAGCCTGGTGCCAGGACACACGACTTGGACACACAACTTATATATTTCTCGGGGGCTAAGCAGACGAAATTAAACATCATTTTCATTAAATGACATGAGGCTGAAATAAACTATAAATAGGCAATAATTAGATTCATAATTTACATAATTAGAAATGTTGCTTTGGTAACTAATTGATATAAAATATGTTTCAGTTATAAAATTACTAACACTAAAACTTACAAAATAAAGCTTAATAGAAAATATACAAAAATAAAAGGATTAATGCACAAAAACACAAAAAATTTAAATGAAAAGTGAAAATATAAAACTAAAAGCCAATTCAAAAAAATTATAACTACTATAATAGTATATAAATATTAAACTGATTTATATATAGGAGACTTCTCAGTTACATCAACTTATCAACTTTCTCAGGAGAAATGAAAATAGGCACAACACACCAAGGGCGATAACTATAGCAATAACAATAAAGACTAAGTTTGCTTTTCTAAGTAATCCATGTGACTTTTTTTTTGCGCAAACAAAGCACTCGCGTCACCCTTTAAATAATTTTATTTACAAAGTATAAATATCCAATGCACTCACGAGTCACAAACTCATGTTGGAGATTAATATTTTGAAAATAAACTGGTAAATTGTGTGTTTTTTGCGCAAACAAAACACTTGCGTTGTTTCATAAAGTTGAGGTTAAACCACTGGAGTCACACGGATTACTTTAATGATGTCTTTATAGGGTTTGAAAGTGGTAGTTGCATAGGCTGTCAATGGAGAGACGGAAAGCTCTCAGATTTTCTCAAAAAGATCTTCATTTGTGTTCTGAAGATGAACGATTATCTTACGGGTTTGGAACGACGTGAGGGTGAGTAATTAATTAATGACAGGATTTTCATTTTTGGGTGAACTAACCCTTTAAAGTATACGTTAAAATTCAAGACGCTGACCAATTTAGTGAATGTAGATTCAAATCAATATTTTTACTCTAATCGAATGCAACTAATAGTTTATATACATAGCTTATAACACTACAATAAGGTTAAATAATGAACTAGTAATGAACAACACATTTTTACAGCATTTATATATTTATCTAAAATCATAATAAAAAAAAAACTTTGCTCAGCAATTATTAAGTTGCTAAACAGTGCATTTGTATTCAGTGTTTATTTCATATTTGTATGCAGGCAAACAGGAAACTGTCTGTGTTTGTTGAGAAGTGAACATGAAAGTTGCTTGTTGTAAAACTTTTGACGTGACTAGACTAACAGGGTGGGTTTATGGAGGTCTCGATAATGTTATGCTGAGAATGAATCAAATGCGGGGCAGTGGCAAAATTATCAGTGATTTTGTAATCAGAAAGTCTTTGGATATCTGCCCTTGGAAGAGAGAGAGAGAGAGAGAGAGAGAGAGAGAGAGAGAGAGAGAGACAGACAGAGAGGACTGGTGGAGCTTGTAAATGGATGCGGTCCAAACCGAAAACAATGATCAGCGTGTCGCCTTTGTGATGAGGAAAGACCGAGCCACCAGAGTATGACAAAAATGTTCAATACATATTCGTTTTTACATTTAAAGAAACCGTTTACCCAAAATTTAAAATTCTGTCATCTTTTACTCACTCATGTTGATCGAAACCCGTATTCATGGGCCTTTCATGGTGCTTTTATGTCATTTTTGGAGCTTGACAACCTCAGTTCCCATATGAATTTCATTATGTGGAAAAAAGAAGAGAGACCAGGATATTCGTCCTCCATTGTTGACTAGTAATAATGACAGGCACGTCTCTGAAACTGTTTCAAAGAGTTTGTTCCCTGCAAAGTTCAAACACACATTAATATGACTTCATTCAGCAAGCCCTCAGCATCCTAGCAGAGCGTCTCGAGCTGCAGTGATTGAAATGTAATTATTGACAAATGAATTCATCTCCGAGTCCCTGCCAGTTGATTGCTTCCTCACTGCAAGTCCATCTGGAGCAAGAAGCGCCTCTTTCACGCCGAATCCTCAATGAGTTCCTTTACACGGCCCACGCCGCGCGTCCCTGAGCTCTTTTCCAAGCCACATCCAGCAGTGGGCCAAGGTTTGTAATCTGCAACAAATCCCCCAGCGTTCCCGTACATGTCAGACTGTTATAATCTCCTCTACATGAGCTGTCAAGTGAAGGGTCTTGGACGAAAGCTGTTTTGCGAGCGCATTCTCCACTGTCAGTTTGAATATGCTACAGTAGATGCAAATAAAAGTCATCTTCACACAGTTCGACCATGCTACACACACGTCTGAAATTTTCAAGTGGCTGTGCCAACTCACATACTTAAACATACACATACTTACTTTTTTACTTGCCCTGCCAAAATTTTCACTGGCCCCAACACAAAAAAGTAATAAATTAATAAAATAAAATAGGCCTAGTTATTGTTTTAGTTGTTTTTGATTTTTTGTTTTGTTTTGTTTTGTTTTTTCCATGTAACCTTAATAAATAAGGTTATTATGACACCAAAAACTATAGCCTAACTTATATCAATTTTGAATATTGTAAAAGACAGTAATAAAATAAGAGGAAACAATCATATTGCGAGCAATAGCACAAATAAATACAACAGAGCAAACATATACAAATGAAATAAACAGTTCTTTTCAGGTTATGTAGGTCTAAATTAGATTTTCAGGTACAGAAATAGTAGTGATTTTATTCTGTAATTTAATAATATATATAGTTTTTGCTAATAGATAGTTGCCTTTTAACACAGGGAATCTACATTTACAGTTCAAATCCTTCTTTGGTGATCCTTCTGTGAGCTGTGTCAACGTCAAATACAGCAGACAAGGAAATATAGTCCAAAAAAAGTCATATTACATAAGTCCAAATAACTCGGCTAAACATCTACTATAATATTATGACATTTTTAGCAATATACAATGTGCATAATGTCACAGATTGCATTTCCCATGATCCTCCCTGGCACAGCTGTCACTCATCAGCCCTCATCACAAGCACTATAGCACCATCTTCTCTTCTCATCTGCTCCCTCTTGTGCGTTTGGATCATCTGTAAGACAAAACCAGTTATCATAATCAAAGACTCCACTGATGATAATTTGTGATCGCTGCACTGCTTACCAGTTTGTTATTCCTCAACATCTGCTATCGTCATTGTGTTCAAGCTGGTTTATGACCAGTGTGTATATCGGTTATCGGGCACATAAACATGCAAATAATTGGTATCGGTATCAGTTATAAAAATTGTTGTTATAGCATAAAATAAACATGAATGCACACCAGAGGGTATGTTGAAAGATAGTAGAGTATAGTTACTGAAATGTATCATCTCTCATGTAGTCGCTCAATCAGTGTTTCGACCACGGAAAGATGTCAATAAAACAGCTTGAGAACAATAATGTTGCATTTACTTCAGGAAAGTTATCCAAAGTTCACAGTTCCTTTGTTAGCTATAAAAACACTAGAGAGGGGCTTATTTACTGTTTAATTATATATTTATGTTTTAAATGTGTCATGAAGTCTTTATGAAAACTATATGTCCAGTTGTATACAAACATTTCATTTTTTTTATTTGAGTGCAATTATTAGCCTATATATATAAAAATAAATAGCAGTAGAATGTAATAGTTTGGGCCCTGTTGTTAATTTTAACCTCTAATATTATAGTAAGGTACCAAGAGGGTTCCCTGTATAGTTTCCAGAATTCATTTGGAGAGATTTGGTTTCCCCTTAAGTCAATCACACTATCGGTATCGGCAGATATCGTTCTGAAAAATCGGCATCGGCGGGAAAATGTATTCGTGCATCTCTAGTACAAACTGTATATTCTATCCCCTAACCCTATATAAGCACAACCCTCACGGAAAACTTGCTGCATTTTTACATTTTCAAAACTTCAAAGTCTTGTTATACAGGCTCAAACTAATCAACATTTAAAAATAGATTAAATTTTTTTTTTTTTTAAATGACATAATGACTAAAAAATAACATTAAATGCTAATTCAAAATAGTGATAAAACTAATATAAAATTAAAAACAAAAATATCACATAGCAACAAAATTGCTGAGGATATAGACAAAGCACTGGAACCCTTGTTACATAACATCTACTGTGTTTAATTTTTACAGGTTTTATTATCATGTGTTGTAGGAACTTTGAGTCATTGATGCATTTTATTTGCTTAAAAGTGAATTTGCTGTACATCATGACAGCGAAATCAGAGCACTAGATTTCGGCATGAAGTCCAAAGTTGGAAGTACGACTTCAAATTCCAAACATAAACTCTGCAGGTGGAAAGATATCTAGGACTGAACACCCCTGCCGAGTGCATTAGATATTTAAAAGTTCATTACGCAACCTATCCGATTTTCCTTTGAGATGGATTGCAGCATTTCTTACAGTATATCTTCCACAAAATATTTCTTATTCCTGAGAGTGTGAATTGAAAAATCATTTAAAAAGCTCTAAACTCTTTCATATCTAAAAATGAGCAATATAATCTACTCATACTGGATAGGCAACACTGGGAAAGCCCATCAATTGCAGACCAGGAATTCTCATACTGCTAAATAATCCACAAGTAGCAGCATGCAGCATTAAAAAAAAAACATAAAAAATTTGTGATGTTTGTTTGTTGGCAATTGAGATTACCTCTGACACAAACAGGAGCAAGTGTGATACATCTCTGTGTGGTTTTATAGTCTGGGGAGATACTGAGCGATGGCTTTGAACTCCTCAGAGGAAAAGAGAGAGTCAGGAGACAGATTTGTGGCTCTTCTCCCATGGGTGGCACAGCATACCATGCGTTTGCCATCTGTTTCGTATAGGCAATAACGCTGCACGGTGATCAAAATGTATAAACAAGACTTGTTCCGCAGCTTGTTAGAATAAGAGATTCAATCAGAAATCTTGATTTGGTGGTGGTGACCTTTCAATGCAACCCCCATCTGATGTGAACATCCGGGAGAAGCGTCTAAAAGGAATGCGCCTGGAATGAAATTACTTGAGAAACAGAGACTCCTAGTGGAAAGATTGTGGATGTGCATTGCAAACCATAGATCATCATGTCTTACAGTAGATCAGAATTTGAAATGATAAATTCTTAAGTCCCAATGATTCTCTAAAAGTCACGTTTGACATTTAATGGCACAACTGATGTGGTCATTCAGATGTGGATCCCTAAAGCAGTTGAGTCACCTTAAAGGGTTAGTTCACCCTCAAGTTTTCCCAAACCTGTATGAGTTTCTTTCTTCTGTTGAACACAAAAGAAGATATTTTGAAGAATATGGGTAACCAAACAGTTGATGGACCCTATTGACTTCATAGTAGGAAAAGAAAAATACTATGGAAGTCAATGGGGTCCATCAACTGTTTGGTTACTGACATTCTTCAAAATGCCGCCTTTTGTGTTCAACAGAAGAAATAAACTCGTACAGGTTCATTTTTGGGTGAACTATCCCTTTAACAACAGCAATAAAGTATAGAGAACCAAACGTACAAACAACAAAGTACACACTTTTAAATTTAGGTTTACGACAGGAGTTAAGTATTCAGTTTTGAAGTTTGATGTGTCTAACATGTGCAATCAAACAATTCAAAATAATTAAAACCTAAAAAAAAATCATTTTTTTCTTTTTGTGAAGAACATTTTCATAATCTGAACCTTTTGTGCAGTGGAAAGCATCCATGGATGTTAAAGGTTCTTCATGAAACCAGAATATCATAAAGACTAATAAGCCAATAAGAAGCCACCAAGCAACCATGTGGCATGGTAACTTATAAACCATATCAACATCATAGCAATGCCATGGCAACCATCTAGAAAACACTAGCATTGTGGCCCCAGCATGGATAAGCACCACTCACATTTCTTCAGAAAATATAGCTCATGTCTATAAAAAAGGAAGATACACAAAAAGCGCAAAGAAAATAGTTGCACAAACAACTCTCTTGAGTTAAGCATGGTTGATTTAACTGTGAAAAGCTCACACAGTGTAATTTACAATCACTGAGACGCAACAACAGCTCAGTGTCGGACTCTGGCAGCTACATGAGTGTTAACTGAAAATAACACACAGATAACATGCACTTAAAAGACATGATGCAAGAGGGAAAGTAGGATCAAGAGAGAAGGAATAAGGGAAGAAAGAGAAGGACAGAAGGAATGAATGAAAGAAGAAATGACATGAATGAAGAAAGGGGAAGAAGGAAAGGAAATGAAGGTATAGAAAAAGAATGAAAAATAGCATAAATGCTGAAGGAATGAAGGAAGCAATGAGGGAAGAAGGAAGGGAGAGCAAGAAAGGAAAGGAAGAAGGGAAGAAAAAATTAAGAAAGAGAATGAAGGAAGAAGCAAGGAAATAAAGCAGAAATTAAGGGGGGAGAGAAGCAACACAGAAAGGAGTAAAAAGGGAATGAAGGGAGAGCAGAAAACGAAGGAGTGCCGAAACAATAAAATGATGGAAATGAAGGATGAAAGAAAAAGAAGGGAAGGAAAGGAAGAAAGAGGGAAAGTAAGAGAGTACATGAATGAAGAAAAGGAGGGAAGGAAGAAGAAAGGAAAAAACAGATATTAAGGAAAATAGGAAGCATTGCAGAAAGGAGGAAAGAAGGGAGAGCAGAAAATGAAGGAATAAGGAAACAAGAAAATTATGGAAATGAAGAGAATGAAGGAGGGAGGAAAACAAGAAAAGGAAGGAAATGAAGGAACAAGGTAAGAAAGGAAGGAAATGAAGGCAGAAAAAGAAGGAAATATAGTAGAAAGGAGAAATGAAGGAACGCAATGAGGGAAGAATGAAGGGAAAGCAGGAAATTAAGAAACAAGAAAGGAAGGGATATGAAAGAGAATACAGAAAGAGATATGAAGGAAGGAAGGAAATAAAGCAGCCAATAAGGAAAAAACTAAGGAACGAAGGGAGAGCATGAAATGAAGGAATACAGAAACAAGAACATTATGGAAATGAAGGAAGGAAGAAAGAGAATGGAGGAAGGGAGGGAAACAAGAAAATGAAGTGGAAAGAAAATTAAGAAAGAATGAAAGGAGGAAAGGAAGACGGTACATGAATGAAGGAAGGAAGGAAGAAGGCAGAGCAGAAAATTAAGGAATAATGAAACAAGAAGAGGAAGGAAATTATGGAAGAAAAAACAATAAAAAGGAAGGAAGGAAACAAAGGAAGAAGGTAAGAAAGGAAATGAAGGGGAGAGGAAGAAATGGCATGCATGAAGAAATGGGAGGAAGAAGGAAGCACAGGAAAGAAAGAAATGAAGGAAGATGAGAAAGAATGAAATAAAGAAGAAAGGAATGGAATAAGGAAGAAGAGGCTGCGTGTGAAATAAGAGCTGTGATGTGCACTGAATGCAGAATGAGGAACTGCTTAATTGAGATCTGGATTCTCCAGGTTTCGGCCACCAAAGCCATTTATGAATCTGATATTTTATCATCAGGGTCAGGCCACTCTCACACTCTCGCTTTAATTAGACCAGTACAATCACTCCATCTCACAACAGCTGCACACTCAATTAGCACAGATCTGCCCTGGAGTGACTGCTTACTCTATCATCAGTCACAATTATACTTATTGCAGAACTCACCATGCATGTACAAATCATGCAGGTCTGATTAAATATGATATCCTCTCTAAAACAAATACAGAAATATCTTGTGCAAATATGAGGGTCACAGCTTTTTAATGCCCAATGTGGCTTTTTGTATACACTAAAATATAAAATCCCTTATTCCTTACCAGAGTCCAACTGATGTGTTCTTTAATGCCCTGCCGAAAATCAATACAACATATGAATAACTTATTATTCATCTCTGATATTGAGATAAATTCCAAGCTTTTTGGAAGCCCCTGAATTCTGAAGACTTTTAACCATTTGCATCCTAAATTCTGCTAAATTAAAGGCATTTATTTCTCATTGTAAGACTTAAGAGTTAGATAGCATCTTGCTAATTGCACAAACTGCCAATGAGGAATAAGAGAAGCGCTGTCATTCATACACTGTAAAAAGTGAATATGGGTGTAAGTTGGATTACTAGAACTATTTGAGTCTATGTACTTCGTATTTCTGCTTTCCTTATCGTAATTGATTATTGTACACTCATTCAACTTGAACGCATAGAAATTCACTGACACTCAAATATCTCACTTTCACCCAAAGTATAATTTCCCTTTAAGGCCCCCTGCGTCAGACGTTTTTTTTCTGACGTCATGACGCACGAGCCTGTCTGGAACTTCTGCTCAACCGCCATTTTCTTTTTCTCTCGCACTCGGATGAATAAGGTAGGTTGGAAGTTTGTTTTAATTAATATACTCGAATATGCAACTTTTGGACGTGTGTATTAGTTGTTTATGAGTTAATTAATGTTGTTTGTGAACATGAATACTAACGAAATCGTAATTAACCGAATTTTTGAACGTTCGTTTGCGAAATAGCGTTACTGAATAATGTTATATGGATACAGGAAGTTGTATTTAACGTTAACTTACTCGTTTGTTTTATAAAAATGCGTTCAGTTTGGACCTTGGGACTGGGAGTATGTGTATAACATAATTTTAAAATTGATGCCTCCTTAACCGTCTGTGCCGCGCGCGATATTGAAAATGCTTTGGGCGGGAAGTGCTCGGGAAGCGGGACAAAATGCACGAATTTGAATTTCTGCAGTAGCCTGTTGAGTTTGATTTTCAAGTAATGTTTGTCTGTTCTTTTATTTGTCTTTGAAACGTTAGCTCTGATTTATTTATCGACTTTTTTTCGTCCAAAATGATTGAAAGTCTGTAATAAAAGTCATCACATCAGCTCTACAGCTTTGATTCTCTGCCCGAGCCCGAACTTGTCGGGTCGGGCCGATATTTCCCGTCACTATCCTCGAGCCGGGCCCTTGATCTAGAGACGTGCACTCCCAACGAGTGCGGCGCGGGACTAAATTTGATGGCCGGGCGCGGGCGGTAATGCACTCACTCTTGCCCCTTTTCCACCGAAGCATTTTGAGAGCCGGTTCGGAGCCGGTGCCTACTCGCGAACCAGTTCTTTGTGTTTCGACAGCCAAAGAACCGGTTCTCGGCCAGGGGAACTGGTTCCAAAGCGGCACCAACTCTTTGCTGGACTAGAACCGTTCTTTTACCACGTCATGCTTACGTCGGGGGCTGGGGGCGGGGTTATTGTGACCAACAACACAACGGGATGGGAAAGGTTGTGACCGCCATTGCTAAAAACACAGCGCTAGTAAAGATAGTAACAACGATTGAAGAATGGATTCTAAAGCGAAACAGTGGTCGGTGGAGGAGACAAACTGTTTGTTAGCGATATGGTCTTCGGCAGAGGTACAGCAAAAAATAGAAGGTGCTTCGAGAACAAAACATGTGTTCGAGGAGATCCAGAGGGAGATGGCTGCAGCAGGATTTAACAGAACCATAGAGCAGATCAATAACAAGTTAAAAAAACTAAAAAAGGATTACAGGGACCAAAAGAAGGAATTGGGCCGAATTGGTAATGGACGGCCACGCAGTAGAAATACGCAGAAGAAATATTCTGCGAATATACGCAGAAAATACGCAGAAATACGCAGAAGAAAGCAAGAATTGGCTTTCCAGCGGGAGGGGCGGGACATGTGCATACAACCGCCATCTTTGGCGTTACGGGTTTTCCCTATATAGTTGTATTAAGGATTGATGAAGTGGCATGTCTCTAAATAAATAGTCTCTGTTATTACGCAGGAATGAGAGTATAGTTCCTAGCCATATCAGCCTAGAAAATCGCAACTTTACATTTTCCGTCGGTCTTAGTGCACGATGTAACTACAGAAGAGTCAAGTTTTAAATAGGAAAAATATCAAAACTCTTTGGTCATTTTTTTTTGAGAAATGCTAATGGTCTTGTCCACTTCAATGATGTATGCTAAGCTATGCTAAAAGTGGTACCGCCAGAACCGGAGATCGGCTGAATGGATTCAAAAACGGTAAAACTCAACAGTTTAACTCTGGGGGAGTTGTAAAATGAGCCTATTTCCAAAAAAAGTGGAGTATCCCTTTAATGAAAGATTTTTTGGGTGAACTAACCCTTTAAATATATATATAAAAAAAAAATTAGGGCTGTCAAATGATTAATCACGATTAATCACATCCAAAATAAAAGTTTTTTTTACATAATATATGTTGGTGTATTGTGTATAATTATTTTGTATATATATAAATACACACACATGCATGTATATTTAAGAAAAAAATTATAATTTATATATAAAATATTTATATATAATATAAATTATATATAAATCTATATACAGTATATACATGAATATATTTCTTAAATATATACAAGCATGTGTGTGTATTTATATATATAAAATAATTATACACAATACACCAACATATATTATGTAAAAAAAAAAACTTATTTTGGATGTGATTAATCACGATTAATCATTTGACAGCCCTAAATAAAATACATTTAAACGGTAAATAAATGACCTTGGGTTTTACTACTCTACTATGTCATTTAGCTGACTTATCCAAAGCAACTCACAGTACACTTATTACACCATCATGAGCTGAGGGTAAATGTCTGTCTGTATCAAGGCACTGTGTGCATTTATGAGCTGAAACGTGAAACGTGAAGGATTAGAACCTGCGACCTTCCCATTACCAGCTCAAAACTTTAACTACTATGCTAGGTCTATTCAATCATGCCAATAAGAAACATCCACTGACAAAAATGAAACAATGTAAATGTTTTGCTTTTTTTATTATTATTATTTTTACATCAGTGCCTCTTATCCAGCCTCAAAACCACCTGCATGCAATAGCTCAGATAATACACTAAACATAACAACATGTGAAATGCAACAAACATCAGCAGAGTGAACAGGGCGAGAAGAACTTGTTTTATAGTGTAGAAATGTCATATCCTGTTGGAGACTGAGAGTCTGTGAGGTCAAGTCCACAAGCTTGAGGTTTCAGCTCTCTTCTGCCTCTAGATTGATGTTGTTTCCAAACTTGGCATATAGTTGAATCTTCAAATCTCCAAGGACCACCTGTATGGATGACACACGACCCTCCAGAGCTTTAATCTCATCCTGCAGAGCTTCCTGTGGATACCACAATATCATTACGGAAATGTTGAGCGCTAAAAACAGGATTCAAATTGAACACTCGGCAAGCAAGTAAAAATTGGTTGTGCAAAGCAATAAAGAAAATATCTTCTAACATCTCTGAAAAATGCATCTAGTCAGTTGGTGTTTTTTTTTTTTTTTTTATCATCGGTTCTCCAACAACATCAAGATTATCTACCAATTTTAGGTTGTTTTGTACTCGACTTGCTGCAAGTATGCAAGGGAAACCAGCTAGAGGATATGAAAATAATGTATAATACAGTTTCATGATCAGTAGACCTAAGTATTTACATTCTCCTGCAAGAACCCGAGGTTAAGTCTTGATTTGAAGACACAATGATTGTAGTTCATGGAATCGACTCTCATGAGATTTGAACCTATAACATTTCCATTCCAGATCTTTATTCACTATAGGCTACAAAACACCAAGTTTTACAGAGTCTACGGACCAGAATGTGTACGGCTGACTCGCTCTGTGGGACACGTATAAACACACACGGCTTGAGTGAAGGCTCATGGTTTGGTATGGTATGGGTCATGTCACCTTTGCTGCCTCCAGCATTTCCTGCGTCTCTTCTTGAGAGTGACTGATGAACACGTCTCCGATCTGATATGGGATCAGCATAGCATCGTCCTCACACATCATGAGGTCTTCACTGGCATCCTCTAAATTCTGTAAGGATTTCTACAAAAAAAGGAAAAAGGAAAAAAGATCAGCACCTGGAAAAAAATGCAGTCTAAACTGTATAAGAACTATACTATATCTGTATAAACTATATCTAGACTGTATTAATGCCATCAAATTGATTAATTGCATCTTAACATAAAAATTTGTTTTTACACAATATGTTTGAGTATATTATTATATTTATATATATTATATACATGTGTGTGTGCACTGTGCATGTCTGTATATATACATACACTCACTCAAACACACATATACAAATGTGTCGTGTATATACAGTATATATATACACACACTTGTATGTTAGATGTGATTAATCAATTTAGCAGCACTAATCAAAATCAAACAGTCTATTTACCTTTTTGGCCTCGATTTCATCTTTCAATTCAGACATCCGATTTGTATTTCTGGCAAACTTGTTTATCTTTTGCTGGTCTTCAAATGTTACATTGACATCTTCAGCTGCCTGTTATGATTCAACACATATTTGTAATCAAAACTGTGTATTATTAATCACACTTATACCACCATAAACAAAACCGTCTGTTCTTTATATTAAAAAATAATTATAAAGAGCAAAATAAATAAATAATGCCGTGCAATAATTTTCTTCCTATGCTTTATCTGTAAACACATGACGTGACATTAAATTACATTTTTACGACATTAAATAATGACATTACACTTGATGGAAAATATATGATGTAAAAATCAGTCGGCAATTAATTCCACGTCACATAAAACAGTAGCTTGGTGTGTGTACGATTCTATGCATTTCTATCTAGAAATATCTATATTTTCAAATAAAGATAATAAAGCTGCAACTTTAGCGTACAGTGTCATAAGTAGATATTGACTTTATGACCTAACGAATAGCATATGAGGTCAAAGAAAATGTACAGCTATTACAGCAGAACGATGAACCTAAACTTAAATAATAAGAATCAACGTCAATGCCAGACAATCATGAATAATGTGACGTTAGCCATTTAGCAGATGAAAATAGATACTCTCCAGCGTCCCACAATTAACTGTTTCGTGTGCCGTTTAGATATGTCTGCATCACTAACACGTCGTAAATCTGAACAGAAAGCAGCTAATGTGAACCATAGACAGTAAAAGAGATGTGAACACATACCACTCCTTTCTTCATGGTGGCTGCCATCTTTGAACCGGAAGCGGACTGCGTGCACGCGCGTGGACGGCGGCGGGATGGAGCACGTGGGTATTCATACATTTATTGCTTGCTCGGCACCGTCTACGGCTATGGTCTATGGTGCTCGGTGGTGCTTCTGTTGCCGTTTAAAAAATGTGGTATACTTTTGACAGAGGGAGCATGAAGTATAATGTTTGACTGCAATAACTGACTTAAACGAAATGCAAACCTCAATGAGTTTTTTTTTTTTTATAATCCGTTGTTTCTTTGTGGTTAGGATTTTTTTTAACTCGACTTACACAGTAGCCTAGGACAGTAGTAGACTTATTTCCACACAGACATGAAATACTTTATGATGATTTTAAAGTAAAAAGTTACTTTTATGCCCCCGGTTTTATTTTTTATGAACTTTTTATCCACTTTTTTTGGCCCTGTAGATTTAGCCATATCCAAAAACCAAAAAAGCCTATCACAATTTTTTAAAGTTTAGTATCAAAGAGTTACTGTGTGAAAATGATCTTCCCTCAGTGTTTCAGAACTGAGAACTCAAATTACAGCTGTTATTTCCATTCCGACCAACAGTTTCGCCCCTAAAAACCTTTATCAAATGTTGTTGTTAGCCTATAGGCTTGTTTACTTT
Organism: Rhinichthys osculus; assembly: GCA_029959095.1. Classification (NCBI taxonomy): domain Eukaryota; kingdom Metazoa; phylum Chordata; class Actinopteri; order Cypriniformes; family Leuciscidae; genus Rhinichthys; species Rhinichthys osculus. Next base: position 8,015,932 of record JARWKJ010000021.1, on the reverse strand, counting down.
CTAAAAATCCACAGAGCCAAAAGTGGCATATAGCTGAAATATTTATATTTACATTCAGCTTAACCATTCTCATAAGAATCCATCCTTATAACTGACTTTGTCTAGATTATTTTAAAGTCTGTCTTTGTTGTGCTCATTTTTTTGCTCATGTTGTGGGTCATTTTAAAATGGATGATTATTTATTTATGTATTTTGGGATTTCCTATATGCTTTTACCTATAGGTATTATAATACATTTTCCGAAACAATTAAATCTTTGCATTGCTAAGCAGAAAAACTGAACTTCAAAGGATCACAGAATATCTTCTGTTGTGTTTTTAAGAAATGACAGAAAATGATGACAGATTTTTTTTTTTTTTTTTTTTTGGGTGAACTGTCTCTATCAGCTTAAGGATGTGGTCGAGTGTCCAATGTTTCAGTGGTAACCAAGTAAAACAGTCAAGCTGTTGAATATATAGTTAACATAATGACACAACCTGACTGAACAAACTCACTGTGGTTGCTCGTGCTTCTTGAAGCTCCTTGAACATCCTTTTTGTAAACAGTGTTACACCCAAAGACAAATATTGAGATAATATACAATCCCCCCCTTTTCCCAACCTTACTATCATTACTATTCATTTATGATTCTTTTTAATAGCTATAATTAGAGTACCAATGACCACCAAAGTATAATTCGATGAAAACTATGATAAATCCATTGCATTCTGTGCAACCTTTTTCCCTGTTTGCCTGTCGCAAGAATTCATTTCATGGTGGCAGATCAAGTTCACAGTGACCACAAAGGAATTTGCTTTTCGCCCCCGGTGTGTACATTTACAATGTGACTCTGTATCCATGAACGGCGCTTACATGACAAAATCTCACCCTCTGCGGATCTACTCCTTTGTTCGTTGTCATGCTTTCTGTTGAATAGGAAAAGCACAGTGCACTCTACATATTAGTGTTTTGTTTGACATTTATTTCATGAGATGTTAAAGGGTTTACAGTGCACTTTGGCAAAGCGATAGGATTCCTCAGCTCAAACAACCACATGTGAATCAAATAGTTGCATTTACAGTCAGGGGAATGGAGAATGAATAAGACGGCCTGACTGGGCCCGTATGTGGGAGACAATCAGCATATACTGTATGCATTTATGCTTGTGCAATGAAAAGAATTAATATTATGTCGAGAAAAATATCTTAAAGGTCAAGTAGATTGGTCATTTATGATAAAACACTCAAGAAAAAGGCTGCGCCAAGAATAAGTATAGGGGATCACAATGAAATGCATTTGCCATGTAATTATATCACTGAATTAATACAGTAAACTTGATATTTGCTGCTGTTTTCAAAGATAATATTTTCTTCATGTCAATTAGTATTCTTCCATTTTCCAAACAGTCGAGAGAATCATTGTCAAAATCTGTTATTACCTTATTACACATTGTGTCTGTTAATCAATTAAAAGTTTTGTCAAAAATTTGGAATAATTACGATTTTTTTATGTTTTTGAAAGAAGTCTCTTATTCTCACCAGCGCTGCATTTGTTTGATCAAAAGTACAGTAAAAGCAGTAATGTTGTGAAATAGGCTATTATTACATTTTAAAATAACTGTTATACATATATATATATATTAAAATGTGCTCAAAAAGTGCTAAATTATTTTTAATGGATTTTATTATCATCAATGTTGAAAACGTTTTTTGCTGCTTAATATTTTTTGTGGAAACTGACACATTTTTTCCATGGTTCTTTGATGAATAAAAGTTCAAAAGAACAGCATTTGTTTGAAATCTTTTGAAATATTATAAATATCTTTACTGTCACTTAAATCAATTGAATACATCCTTGTTGAATATTAATTTAGTTTTTTTTTAAGTTCTTGCCTAGTCCAAACTTTTAAATGGTAGTTCATTACGGTTTCCATAAAAATATTAAGCAGTTTCTTGAGCATCAAATCATCATATTAGAATGATTTCTGAAGGATCATGTGACTCTGAAGACTGGAGTAATGACACTGAAAATTAATCTTTACATCACAGGAATAAATTACAGTTTAAAATATATTAAACTCAAAAACAGTTCCTTTATAATCCTTTGTAATAAATATTTCGCAATATTACTGTTTTTACTGTATTTTTCATCAAATAAATGCAGTCATGGTGAGCAGAAGAGACTTCTTTCACAACATTAAAAATTCTTAATTATTCCAAACGTTTGACCGCCATATACTGATTTATTAATTAAATGAATTTGCAATGCATCCCATATATCAATATTTGCTGAATGCTTCCCTTAGAAATCAAAATATATAGTTTCCATGTCATTAAACATAAGCCTACCATTTGCCAACAGTCCACAGCAATCCATTGTACAAATGTTTAGGATTTAGATGGTACTTCACTTTAGGATTTATTTTACAGTCTGGAGCAAATCCAGGGTTCATCAGTACATCAAAAAATAATCTCTGTATGTTTCGATGACGAGCTTAAATTGATCAGTTTAACAGGCTGTAAAGATCAGATAATCCAATCAATAAACCTGCAATGAAGGCCAGAAGTTTGAGAAATCTAATATAAACTTAAAAATACAGGAAGTTTTGATATTTTTTAAAAATGTGAAAATAAAGAAGAAATATTTAAGATGGTCAAATGTTCTTGCTTCCATCAGAGCACAAGATGCTCTTTGAAACATCAAGCTGGAGAACATGATCATCATACAGTTCTGCTGTCATTAAAGCAAAGGGGAAGACATGATGATTAATGTTTCTGCCAATATGAAAATTCTCTCATCATTTACTCGCCCTCAAGTTGTTCCAAACCTGTTTGAGTTTCTTTCTTCTGTTGAACTTTAAAGAATATATTTTGAACAATGATGGTAACCAAAGAGTTGATGGCCCCATAGTATTTCTTTTTGGGGTCCATCAACTCTTTGGTTACCATCATTCTTCATAATATCTGGGTGAACTATCCCTTTAGTATTATTTTTAAGTCAACTTACACTACCTTTCAAAAGTTTCTTATGCTCAACAAGGCTGCATTTATTTGATCGAAAATACACAAACAAATTGTGAGACTTTATTACAATTTAAAACAGTTGTTTTCTATTTGAATTTATTTTAAAACGTAATTTATTCCTGTGATGCAAAGCTGAATTTTCAGCATCATTACTCCAGTTTTCAGTGCATGATCCTTCAGAAATCATTCTAATATGGTGATTTGCTGCTCAAGAAACATTTCTTAACACTGTTGAAAACAGTTGTGCCGCTTCATATTTAGCATCATATTCTTAAAACATTCTTTAAAAAAAATCATGCTAACTTTTGGTCATGTAAATCATTTTTGAAATCATGAAAAATCCGCTCCAAAATATTGTAGCCTCTCTCATTATTCACGCCGTAACTCTTACAATGTCATGTTTCTTTAATGTATTCTGCCAGTGAGAAATCATTGAATAAATAAAGGCTTATGTTGGTAAGCTTGGCATCATGTACTCTGTACTCAAGCCCTGGATGAGAGTCATACTGTGCAAATAAACTTTTGCATTATATCCTACACACATCCTGTTTGGGGCCAACCACACCTACAAAACAGACTGTTCTCAGTTCAGCTTGACACTTTCCCTGGGTAACTTCTTTGAATGAGTGGATGATATTGTCTGATGTCTTATCATTGACATGTGTGATAATCCTGTCACTTTTTTTAGGTGGAAAAGCTCATTGGTGAGAAACAAAAGGACAAGATGCTGAGTTCATCAGGGCTAATAGGTTCACAGGCCATGTCTCATCCACAGTGTATTAAGGTAATGAGTTTTGAGCCCCACCCTCTTTTAGGACAGGTATATGTGTACACACACACACACACACACAGGCTTGACAGATAGCAGACTGCTGGTGATTACTTTAATCGAGGTTTGGAAACTGTACACAGACTCTAATTGTCAGTTTGGGCCACAAGACTGTGGAAAGGTAAATACAAGTATGTTCAATTGTATTTTAAGTTATTTAATAATTAGAAGTATTATTTAATATTTAGTTATCATCCCTTTTTGGGATTGAACCTACAACCTTCACAAAAACAAGTCAGAAGCTACTCCACCCTGCAGAGATCTAGTTTTCCTATTGCACTGCAATGAAACTAAAAAAAAATGTAGTCTTGTTTTCAATTACAAATATCTAAACATGTTTAAATCAAGATGCATTTACTTGAGAAGCAAAGTTACTCATAATATTAAGTCTTGTTTTCTGAAAAATTAAGTGATTAACTCATGCTTGAAAAAAAAAGTAAAATTATTTTTGGCAGACATTTTCTTGTTTTAAGCTTAAAGTCACTTAATTTTGATAATTTTTTGGTAACACTTTCTTTTAAGGTGACGTAGTTGAACGGTACTACATACTATAAACGGTGCATACTTACTATAGTAATAACAGTAAATTGTGCATAATTACAAGTAACTAAACCTAACCCTAACTCTACAGTAAGTTTATGTTTTTAATTAATATTACTTAGTACTTATTTAAGTACCATGTAACGTCACCTTAAAATAAAGTGTTACCCTTTTTTTAGAATACAAGACTTCTTAGAATAAGAAACCTTATGTCATTTCGCTTCTTAAGGAATTGCATCTTGATCTAGGAATGCTTAGATATTTGTACTGAAAACAAGACAAAAACTCATTTCTCTGCAGTGTGGGATTTTTAGTCATCATCTGATTGAATTCAGCCCACGTAACAGACTTGGAACAATTATATTGTGGGTATATTAATATGCAATAACTGTTTTCAATGTCAATGCTGATATTCAGTTGCTGACTTGAAGCGAAGATGGGGAATGACCAATCAACTCAGAAAAAACGGCCAAAGGTAAATACAATTTTTGTGAGTAGTTGACATATAACATCGTTTTATTATTTATTACCTTATCTTATCTTTTCAACATCAATACTTTTATGTTAAATGTATATACAGGAAAAATATATATTTAGGTGCTTTTTACAGCATTTGAAAGCACCTCTACATATTTAAACCGAGGCACAATGGTTCAAACAACAACATAACATGAAACTAAATATCATTACCAGACAAATGCTGAGAAAAAAGTGAAGAATGGAGAACTGAATGGACATGCAGTCCCGACTCCAGATGGAACTGAACTTGGTATGTATACTATATACTGCACATTTATTTTGTTTATGTGGCTAAACGTATCGGTAACACTTTACAATGTTTCATTTATTAATATTAGTTAACTGTATTAGTTAACATGAACTAACAATGAACAGCATTTATTAATCACACTCATAGTTAATGTCAATCTCAACATTTACTAATACGTTTTTTTTAACTCAAAAGTTGGATCTGTTAACATTAGTTAATGCACTTTGAACTAACATTTGTATAAACTAACATAAACAAGGTTAATAAATGCTGTAAAAATATATTGCTCATTGTTACAGTTCATGGTAACTAATGCATTAACTAATGTTAACAAATTAGACCCTATAAAGTGTTACCAATGTATCTCCCCGCATATTCTCTCAAAGTAAAGATCTGCTAGAGTTAGACTTGTTAAGCTAAACTTGCAGGCATTTACATTGTTTGGATTAACTCAGCAAGTCAACCCACATTCAAGAACATGTCACGTACAAGCTCTGTATAATCTTTGGGTGTTGTAGTCAGATGCATGGTGGATAAAGCAATGTTTAATTTGCGTTGTGTGTGCATTGCTAGTTTGTAGTTGCTAACACTTTCACAAAGCCTTTATAGAAGGGAAGTGCACTCACAAGTACATTTTCCAGACTTACTAGATGTGAGTGATATATATCCCATAGAATGCGGTAGATAAATGCATGCATGAGAGAATGAAAGTTGCACAATGCTTGTAGAAATAAGGCCAGAAACACTTTGCTCAAGTATGCAAACGCAGATGCATGTGCACAGTCTTGTTGAATATGCTTGTGTAACTTTGGCGGGACTAGATAGAGTTACCTTTAAATGACAGGACCATTAAACTAGATATAAATAAAGCCTAAGCCATAAGAACTGGGTGTGTATTATGATTTATTATTGGTCAAATTGATAACTAAAGGCAGCATAGATATTATCTATCCTTGTGCATTGCATACATCATTTCTTTCATTTTCTTTTGTCTAGTGGCTAGCAAAGCAGCAGCAGTGGAGCAAAAGAGTGAACCCCCACCAGTGACCATCACAAATGAACCAAAGCCACCCAAAAAAGAGGAGGTAGACAGCTGTAAACTCAACGGACCCGCACATGTGGAAACAACCCCTGAGCAAAAAACCACAGTCGCAAAAGATGCAGAACCACCCAAAACAGTCCCAAAGCCCAGTGAAGATGAGGTGACCAACTTCTTTGGTAAAATGTTCAAAAAGAAGAGTGAACCTGTGAAACCTGCATTAGAAAGCAACGATTCAGTTGACGCCCTCGTGGATCTGATATTTGACTTGGTAAGTAGAAGTTGCAACGTTGTTCATTTATTATTTTACTAATTTAGTATAATTTCTCCTTTACATTTTCACAGCCACTTGATTTCTCCGGTAGCCCCGTCCACAGTGAAACATGGTTGTATTTTACACATAAAATATTAATGGTTCTCTATGATTCGTCACATTGCACATCAGTTTTGCTATTAGTTTGGACAGAAAAATGATTTAGGTCACATTTTAGTTTAGGGTCCAATTCTCACTATTAACTAATTATAACTACGATAGTATTTTGGAAGGTAGTTGTTAAGTTTAGGTATTAAGGGATGTAGTGTATGGTCATGCAGAATAAGGCATTCATATGCTTTATAAGTACTACTAACAAACAGCCGAGTAATATCCTAATAATTTGCATGCTAATAAGCAACTACACTGTAAAAAATATTGCTGGTTTAACTTAAAACAATTAAGTTAACTGGTTGCCTTAAAATCTTGGTGGCCTTAAATTTTTGAGTTCATTGAAATAAAAAAATTGAGTTCATACAGAGATTTGTTTAATCGACAGAAACTCCAAATATTGTGTTATCTGAACCACATTAATTTTCTAAGTTGATTTGACAAAAGAAAAAAAGTTGTGAAAATAAATCATGAAAATAATTTTTTACAGTTGGACCCTAAACTAATGTGTTATCATTATTTGACATTGGAAAATATAGTATGTAGAATGTAAAAAAAAAAGCTTGAAAAAAGCAGATTCATAATAAAACAAAGAATGATTTAGTATGTTATTAGAACACGTGTTTCTACACTCTAAAAAATGCTTTGTTTTTTCAACCCAAGTTTGGGTGAAATATGGACAAACCCAACCATTGGGTTTAAAAGTTTGGTAACACTTTATTTTGATGGTCCCTTTTGAACATTCTGGTGACTATAAGTAACTTTGCAACTACATGTCAACTAACTGTCATTAGAGTATTACTAGACTGTCTGCTTAATATCTGATAACTCTTTATTGTGATGGTCCTCCAACAGACAGTCTACTGACTATAAGTAACTATGCAACTACATGTCAACTTATTCTAACCCTAACCCTACCAGTCTATTAATAATCTACTAACACTCTAAGGAGAGTTAGTAGACATGTAGGTGTAACGTTACTTATAGTCAACAGAATACATGTGTTAAAGGGACCATCCAAAAACCAACAGTTGGATTTGTCCATATTTGACCCATTCATGGGTTGAAACAACACAGCATTTTTTCAGAGTGTATTAAATTGTGCATTAGGTCATGGTTATTTTTGGATGGATATCTGGATTGTTCTGCCGAGCATTTACCAGGGAACAACTAATCTTCGTAAAATCGCAAAAACCTAGTGCATTCTGATTCACATTTACCAATTTCTCATTCCAAAAGGATAAAGTCTTCATTAATTCAGACCAAAAGGAGATTCTTGAGGAAGTTGCGGAGAAGCTCAAATTGCAATTGGTCAACGCTATTCCCGCGCAACCCAAAAGCCCAAGCTCACTGACAAAGAACATCTCGATGGAGTCATCAAGCGCGAATGTTGAAGACGTGACATGCCTGGAGGTCCTACCAGATCTGCACACTGAACAAGAACCAGTAGCTGTTGCTGAAGAACCACTAAGTGAAGAGCCAGTTACAAGAAAAGCCAGTGAGATACATGTAGGACATCTGAAATCTGAAGAACCACCAACGGCTGATGCTAAGGTTCCAGAAGATGAAGAACCTAAGACTGTGGATGCTGAACAGCCCTTGTTAGAAGACAAGGAACTTCTTCAAATGGTTGAAAGCATAATATCAGATGAAAGGGAACAATTAGCATGTGAGAACGTCCCAATGTGTGAAGCTACCAAACATCTGATTGATGAACCTATTTCCAAAAAACTGATGAAAGTAGCTGATGAAGCTGATGGTTTTATTGCACAAAGTATGTCTTCAGTTGTAAATTTAGCAGTTGATACTGCCGAGGTCTCGTCTCCTGTTGAGGAACCAGTCATTGGAACTGAGGAGCCATTGCTAGTTACTGAAGAAACTGCGGATATTGTTGAGGAAATCTTGCAGATTACTCAGGAACAAGAAACAGTGAGCCAATCAGAAGAACTTCTAAAGCACGGTTTTAAGGAGACATTGGTCGTTGCAGAGGAACCATTAACAACATCTGTGGAACCAGCGCTGGTCGCCGAAGAAGACATCTCCCCTGGTTCTTTTGAAATCATCTTCGCTGCTTACTCAAAGGCATCTGCAGATGAGGAGAGTTGGGTGGTTATTGAGGAACCAGCTCGACCCCCGAACGTCTCTGCCTATAGTGGACGTTCAGAAGAATGTAAATGTAATTCGGCAGAATCTACTCAAATTCTTTCCCAACTCAAGTCCATTTGCACTAAGGCTTTAGAAGACTCTTCCTATAAGCCGTTCAGTGTAGATGTATGTGCTGATGAAAGCATTATTCACATCACAATTGAGGTTTGCCCGGATGAGTTCACATGTCTGAATAAGGTCAGTTACGACAAACAATGTTCTTTCAACGAGAAAGGCATCGCATGGACAAACTCACCGCATGCGATTCACTCAAAGTGTAAACGTACTAGCTCCTTTCCTCAAGTTGCTTGTCATCGATTAACACAAAATTAACTACCAGAATGTGTCGTCGAAACTTACTACGTAAAAAAAAAAAAAAACACCTAAAAGATTGTTAGCATGTTGGATTATTGTGTTGTCTCTATATAAACTACCGATCATAATTTAAAAATAATAAATTTTTTTTTTTTTGGGTTAATTGGGGGTGATGGGATGTTTCTAAAAGAAGCCTCTTATGCTCACCAAGGCTGCATTTATTTGATTTAAAAAGTAAAATTGTAATATATTTTTGCAATTTTACCATTTTAAAATGTACTTTTTTCCAGCATCATCATGATCAGTCACATGATCCTTCAGAAATCATTCTAAAATGCTGATTTGCGGCTCAATTATTATTGTTGCTCAGTTATTAATAATGGTTCTTATATTATCAACGTTGAAAACCGTGTGCATATTAGAATGATTTCTGAAGGATCATGTGACACTGAAAACATTTACTTTAAATTGTAATAATACAATTCACAATATTACTGTTTTTACTGTATTTCTGATCAAAATAAATGCAGTCTTTGTGAGCATATTTCTAAATCACAAAACAAAGCTCTTAATAATTAATGTTTGTTCAGCAAAACCGAATTTGCAGCATCATTCTTCGGAGTCACATGATCCTTCAAAAATCATTCTAATATACTCACGGTTTCCACAAAAGTATTAAGCATTGATTATAATAATAATAAGAGCCATTATTAATAACTGAACCCTATAATTGAGCAGCAAATCAGCATATTAGAATGATGATGCTGAAAATTCAGCTTTGCATCACAGGAAAAAGTGACATTTTAAAATTGTTAACATATTAAATTTTACTTTTTTTTTACTATATTTTTGATCAAATACATGGTGAGCAGAAGAGACTTCTTTCAGAAACATCCAAAAAATCTTAATTATTTAAAAGAAATGGATCGGTAGTGTAACCGTCTTAGACATAATCTTTGTTTTGTCTTTTTCTTGTGTGGTTTCCATTTGCATGAAATTCAAATAACATCTAGTAACTAATGAAGACCTACTGTAACTGTACACCAGTCATCATGAGTAGTTAAATCTGTGATATGTTCAACATTTAGTTCTCTAAAAGTGATTGTCTGTGAAATATAACAAGCCGAACACATACTATAATTTAAGCATGATACATTTTACTGTAATATAAAGCACGCAGACTTTAAGTCCAGCACATTTCTGAATATCAATGAGTGAGGGGGGGAAACAGGCGTTAATAATAGGATGATTGTTGCTGCTGACTCGAGTAGGCAGAGGCATGGATGGAATTGTGCCCCTATTTCAATGCATCTATTGCACATCAGCTGTAAGGGTTGTAACGCATTTCCAAGGGCTAATTCTCTGGATTTGTCTATAGGATCCAGTGGACATAAAGACCAGCACACAGCCTGAGCCAGAGCCGGAGCCGGAGGGTGAAACTCTCGAACCCAGTCCTGTGGAAGTCACAGAAGAAAACAATCCATCAGAGGACATTAAAGCAGCAGAAAAGACAGTTATGAACTTTTTCAAAACATTTGTAAGTACAAATTTGAATTATTTTGCTAATGCTTTAAATATATCAAGTTTCAAAGTCTCTTTCAAATGACATTTACATGTGTGCTTTTATCCAGAAGGGGTTTCAGTCCATTAAAGAGATTTTTATTTATTTTTTGGAGGGAATTGAACTCATGACCCTGGAGTTTCGAGTGCATTGTTCTTTCAATTGAGCCATGAAAATGATTTTTCAAGAAATATTACTGAGAAATATGAGTGTGCAGTGTTTATATAATATATAACTTGGAGAGAAGAACAGGAAGGTGTGTATTTCTGTATAACTGACTGCTATGCAACAATCTAGACTTGCTGTACTAGACTACAATGATGCATTTTTACTCCATCATTGTGGTATGTGTTACACTGCATCTTTAATCTGTTAAACCATCCTTGGCACTCTTCTAAATCAAGCCTTTGGACATGTCAGACTGTGTCAGCCTTTTGTTTGCTGTATAATGTGAGCTCACAAGGGAGGCCTGTGCGTTTGGAGTTGTGATAAAGCACGGGTAGGCCTACGCCATCTCCAGAGGACAAAGGCTGACTCAATATGAGAAGCATGTTCAGAACGGCCCCTGCCAGGGAGCTCTTTGTGTGCCCGTGGCAAAGCGAGCCCGTCTACACAGCGTCTGAGTTTGACAGACAGCCATTATCCTTGCAAACGATACATTTTTGATATCTCAATCTTCATCTCCATGCAGATGAGTAGGCCTGTCCTTCCGACATGGAGTTCCTGAAGGAGCAATATATGCTTAAACATGCCACTCTGACACTTTTTCACAGTCACTCTAATATTTCCTTGTCTCCATTCTCTTTTCTGCATGCGAAGGTCACTCCGACCAAAACAAGCAAAGAAGCCAAAGCCACTCCTGATGCTTCAAAAGAACAGGTAATAAAACCCTGACTGTCACAACACTACTCATTCATATTCATGAGATTATTTGATATTTAGTGAGGTTAAATCGATTAATCGCAATTAATCGCATCTAACATAAAAGTTTGTTTATAATTCGTGTACATATCCATCCATCCATCCATCCATCCATCCATCCATCCATCCATCCATCCATCCATCCATCCATCCATCTATCTATCTATCTATCTATCTATCTATCTATCTATCTATCTATCTATCTATCTATCTATCTATCTATCTATCTATCTATCTATCTATCTATCTATCTATCTATCTATCTATCTATCTATCTATCTATGTATACATATATAGATAGATAGATAGATAGATACATATATAGATAGATAGATAGATACATATATAGATAGATAGATAGATACATATATAGATAGATAGATAGATACATATATAGATAGATAGATAGATACATATATAGATAGATAGATAGATACATATATAGATAGATAGATAGATAGATAGATAGATACATATATAGATAGATAGATAGATAGATAGATAGATACATATATAGATAGATAGATAGATAGATACATATATAGATAGATAGATAGATACATATATAGATAGATAGATAGATAGATAGATAGATAGATAGATAGGTACATATATAGATAGATAGATAGACCTATCTATCTATCTATCTATCTATCTATCTATCTATCTATCTATCTATCTATCTATCTATCTATCTATCTATCTATCTATCTATATATGTATCTATCTATCTATATATGTATCTATCTATCTATATATGTATCTATCTATCTATATATGTATCTATCTATCTATATATGTATCTATCTATCTATCTATATATGTATCTATCTATCTATCTATCTATATATGTATCTATCTATCTTTCTATCTATATATGTATCTATCTATCTATCTATATATGTATCTATCTATCTATCTATATATGTATCTATCTATCTATCTATATATGTATCTATCTATCTATCTATCTATATATGTATCTATCTATCTATCTATCTATATATGTATCTATCTATCTATCTATATATGTATCTATCTATCTATATATGTATCCATATAATATATAAATGTATATGTATACACACACACACACACACACACACACACACACACACACACACACACACACACACACACACACACACACACATATTATATATACACAAACGTTTATGTTAGATGCAATTAATCATGATTAATCCATTTGAAAGTCCTTATTATATTATATGATATATTTTTAATTATTACAATTATTTATGTATTCACTTTTTTATGTAGTTGTTGTTCCAATCTGGCAATCTAAAGTATCAGTATACTTTCTGTTTAAGGTTTTTATTTCGGTATAAGATTGTTTTCAGTTATTATTGTAGAGCTGAACATTTTTAAATTGATACCCCTAAATTTTGTTTATAAATGTATTTGTTAATAAATAAATAAATATTTATACATAAATGAATTCTTCATTTATTTATACATTAATACGTTTATAAATATATAAATAAGCAAGCTTAGATTACTTTGCAAAAAACTGATGTATGATTATTGTCCTAAATGCAGCCGATGCTTGATATTTATTGTCCTAATATTTATTCCTCAGTCACAGAAAGAGACTCCACCGGCACCGTCAACAAATGTGAGCCATATGATATTATCAGCATTATAACATTTATGAATGTAAATGTGAGCCTTATAATAATTCACCATTTTGTGCTATTATTATAATCATATTTTAATAAGCTATACAATTACACGACACGAAACCTGCTTTAAAAAAATATTTGGTTTTGATAATGAAGCAAGATAGATAGATGGATGGATGGATGGATGGATGGATAGATGATGAATGGGTGATGTAAACCATCTGCTGTTTTGTGCTTGTAATAAAACCAATTGCACTCTTTTGTAAGGCACAGGAAACACCCAAGGCACCTCCTCCTCCTCCTCCCCCAGCTCCACCTAAGATGGAGAGTAAAGCAGAGCCGGTGGTGAAGAAAGAGGAAACGTCTGCAACCAAAGCAGCGGCAGCAGCTTCAACAAAAGCAGAGGGCTCTGCCAAGACCAAAACTAAAGACAGCTCATTCAGCAAACTCTTCCGTCCAAAGGTAAGCCCAAACTGGCAGGAGTACATGTAGGGGACAATAAACCACATAAATAAAGTTGTTCTCTTTTGCTTTTGGGGTGAGACTGAGACTCTTATTATACTCTAAATATAGCTTATGTGGCACACCATAACTGAGTAATGTGAATTTGAGGTGTTGCTAGGCAAGGTGGTGTCAAAAGTTCAGGCGGCGACCTCCAGTGGAGCCAGTGCTAAGACATCAAGAGTGGTAAATGATAACAAGAATAGGCTATTCTGATATTAACAGAACTGACCCCGTTTGTTTATCATAACTCAAGACATGCAAATTAATCCAAGGAGCTACTATTATTTTGCCCTTTGTTTGAGAGAGCTATAATATGTAATATTCAAAGGTATAAAATATGTTTGAAATGTTTTCACACACACAGGGATAATACATTATGCCATTCAATTAGCGGAAAACTCATTGAAAATAATGAATGAGTCAGTGAACGTCCATTATGGTGACATCATGTTGACAGCAGCCATTACCTCATGTCACAACAGTCGGCCAACTTAACCACATGTGCTTTGGGTTCCACTGCTCTCCATTCCTCCACTTCATACTTACATCAGATTTATTCAGCGACTTGAGGCTCATGTAAAGGCTTTCTATAACCAGTGACTCAGTATTTGTCCTTGCTAGAATAAACGGGCAAGGGAAAAGTGCCTTGGGAATTGTAGATTACTGCAAAACTAATGCTAATATTTGCTTGCCTACAGCCTGTTGTGGTTGAAGAGAAGCCGGTTGAGGTACAGGTAAATACAGCACGGTGGTGGGACTGTCTTCCTAAATAAAATCAGTCATCTACTATTTACGTACTTACATTTACATGCTTTCTGTAAACAGGGTATAAAACGGTGTCGCATCACTACTGTCATGTTCTTCTGAGAGAGAATATTATTAAACCTAGAATTATTATGTTAACCGGTTTCCAACTTTCAAAATGAAAATTGGGAAAGGTTTGACAGAAACTAGTAAAATAATCTACATTTTTACACAAATTAATTTTCAATTAAATTGTAATCTTATTCATCATGATAAATGATTGTAAATAAATGATATACATTTGTGTGTGTTTGTGTGTGTGTGTGTGTGTGTGTGTGTGTGTGTGTGTGTCTGTGTGTATTTGAAGACTTCAGATGCAAAAGCCTCTAAGTGCCATCTGAAATTTTCTTCTAGAATGATCATTTTTATCAAGCTCGTATATTTAAGTTCAGTAATTTCACTTTAATGACAAATAATAGGTAATTGTCATTGCCATTAAAGTGAAATAACTGAATATAAACATACGAGCTTGATAAAAATGATCATTCTAGAAGAAAATTTCAGATGGCACTTAGAGGCTTTTGCATCTGAAGTCTTCATTTTTTCTTTAGTTTATGGGAAATGTAAGTTTATCAATATCTGTAAACCAACATTTGGTCTAAAAACTAGGAATTTTATTTAGGTTTATATATATATATATATATATGTATATATATATATATGTGTGTGTGTGTGTGTGTGTGTATACTCTCAAATATGTAATATATCTTATATATAATATAAGAATATATATATACATATAAATAAATCTAAATAAAATTTCAAAATTATATATATTATTATATAAATATATTATTTAATTCTCAAAAATTTTAAATGAAGTCTGCAACCATGTTAACAAAAGTTAGGACATGTCATACATTTACATATATAAAGAATTTAAACATTTCTTGACTGTTTTATACCCTCATTTTGGAAAGTGCCACAAGAAAACGAGGCTCAAATTCCGCGGTCTGTAGTTAAGCTAGATGTTGTCTGTTTTAACCTCTCCACTGATGATTCACACAATCAATTGACCACCTTCTTGAATCCTCACACTGTTCTTTCATTTGCTGTTATCAAAATCCTCTTTTCCTGCTCTTCCTCTGAAACACCAGGTAGACGCATCTAAGAGCAGCACCCTTGAGGCTTCTGCCAAACCCGAAGAACCTCCAGCACCAAAACCAGAAGAAAAGAAACAAGAGAAAAAATCCACTTTTGGAAAGATGTTCAAACCCAAGGTAAACTCCAGATGAATTAAAGTCCAGGTGCACGTGTGTGAGTGCATCAGATTGTGTTTCTGCATTGGAGCACTGCATGCAATAACAGGTTTGTGTGAATTTGAGGTACTGCTAGGCCAAGTGAGCACTAGGATCCAGGCAGCCGCGTCCAGCGCTGCCGCCAGCATCTCCCTCATGTCTGCTAGATCGGTAAATGGCACGAAACGGTGGCCATTCTTGCATTAACCAAACTGATTGATTTTGTTGCATTGCTCAACCTCACGCCTGACATGTGTGTTTGGGTTGTCTGTGTCTGTTCCCTGGCACTACAAGTTTAATCGATTTTTACAGGGGGGAAAACACATATCTAAAGGCCGTTCACACCAAGAGCGATAACGATAACTATATTAGTGTCCACTCCAGCGGACGACGCTGCAGTTTATGTTGTCTGACGCCTTGTGCACTGTTCCAATTCTGTGTACACCCTTTATGGAGCGGGTCAAATTGACCCTAATTGGATTCAATACAATTCCTCAAAAATCACACTATGAAAAAGAACAAAGATTTAGATACAAACTGTAAACTTTTAATATCAACATTTGTCAAACATTACAAAATCATTATATCTGAAAATATGATTTATAAAAATGTTTTTAAACCAATTTTTGACAAAATTGGAAAATAAACAGTATACTGACTTTTTTTTTTTTGCATATACATTTTTTTTTACTTTTTTTCTTCTACATTTTATGCTTTGAACGTCGTAACTGAACCATAAAATTTTGCTGTATAATGAAAATGTTTAATTTTCCTAAGTTAACTTTCCCTAGTTTCCTAAGACCTAGTTCCCTAGTTTCATTATTCACTCACAGGGAAGTGAGAAACCAAACATAGCAAAAACATACATCAAATAAATGTTTTTTATTAATTTTTTGCCTCTGTGAAGCTGCCTTTGAAAATCCTACATAAAAGTTTTGGTTAAAAGCTAGGTATTTTAGATATCTTGAATATTGAAATGAGAGCTTATTTTACTATCTGTGTCTGACAAAGATTTTCATCTGTAATTTGAAAATAATTCTAAACACTGTGATTTTAGCTTTTTCAAGTGTGTTTGGTTAGGGTTAGATCACTTTTAGATACACTTGCACGTTAGAACTGGAGTTTTTACTAAATGTTTTTATTTTGTGTCTGTACAGTTGCTTTTGAATGGGTGTCTATGAGGGTCAAATTGACCCGCGAACATCACGAACGTAATAGTAATTTTGTTTGTATATGTCAAAACACATCAGCATGTTGAAACTTTGCATGCATGTTCATCATGATAAATGAGAAAAAGTCACAAAATATCAAGAAAAAAAAACAAAGGTTAACCAGCATTTCCAACAACTAGAAAATCGAAACGGGTCAAATTGACCCGCAACATAACACAAGGGTTAAATGTTCGAGCTCTAAAAGCAGGGTGGATTCTGATTGGCTGTCAGATCAGCTGGAAAAAAATCGGAAAGTGATTCAAACAATATCGTTTCTCTCTGTCTTTATACTTATTCTTTTATATTTAGAACGATTTTTATAATTATATCTTTGTTGTTATTGTTATAATTATCGTCTTTAGTGTGAACAGGCCTCTAGTTGCACAGTTATTAATCAAATATTTAAGCAATGTAATATATCCTGTATAGACTGTTTTCTGAGTAATTCATTTCTACTAAAATTCTTTACTCTCATATGATCTTTCTTTCTCTCTTCTCTATCTGATAGTGTATTTGAAGTGTAGATATGGATTGCATTGGTTGATATATTTGATCATCAAATAATCCTTTTTTTTTGGATTTCACTTATTTGCATTAGCCTTAGACTCATTAATATATTAATAACGTTTTATTTTTTTAGTATAGTTAATATTGTATATTTATATTAAGTATATTTAAGTATTAAATATATTTTAATAATTACATGATTAAAAATTTTGTTTTATAATATAATATAAAATAATATATTTTATATTTTTTTATATATAATATAAGTTTATTAATAAATATTTGGGGTGGTCAATTTTTTTTAAAATGTGAAGCCTCTCTTTCTCATCAAAACTGTAATGATTTGATCAGAAATGCAGCAAAAACAGTAATATTGTAAAATATTATTACAATTTCTTGGTAACACTTTACAATAAGGTTTCATTTGTTATTAGTTAACATAAACTAACGCTGAAAAATACTTCTAAAGCATTTATTAATATTATTCATGTTAATTTCAACAGTTACTAATACATTATTAAAATCAAAAGTGGTATCTGTTAATATTATTTAACGGACCTGAGCTAGCATAAACTAACATTGAACAGTTGCATTTCTATTAACTAACATTTAATAAAGATTAATAAATACTGTAAGAAATGTGTTGTTATTTAATATTAGTTAATGCATTAGCTAATGGGATCGTATTGTAAAGTGCTCCCCATTTCTCATTATTATCGATGTTGAAAACAGTTTTGCTGCTTCATATAATTGTGGAAAACATCATACACTTTTTTTCAGGATTATTTGATGAATTTAAAGTTCAAAAGAACAGCATTTACTTGAAATAGAAATCATTTGTAACATAATAAAAGTCTTTGCTGTCACTTTTGATCAATAAACAAAAATATTAATTTCTTTAAAAAAAAAAATATATATATATATATATATATATATTTATTGACCACAAACTATTGAGCAGGAGTGTACAAAATATAAATGATAATGTGCATCTCATTAACCACCATTCATTTATATCAACTCAAGGCACCAGAGGCCAAGAAGGAGACTCCAGCTCCTCCTCCTGTGGCAGAAGCTGCTCCAGTCGTGAAGGCCAAAGAGGAGCCCAAACCTGCCGTCCCAGCACCACAAACGGCCCCGGACAACAAATCCATCGGGAGCACAGATAACTCCTCGCCCAACATGCCTCGAAAGCTGGAGAAGAGGAATTCCCTCCAGCTGTTCTTCAAAAACCTGGTTAAGTAAAAGCACAGAGATCACCGAGGGCTGGGGAGTTGACCGAGGACACGCGTGTCTATCTAGTTTAACTGTTCAGTTGCATGTAGTTTGTCAGTTAAATGCTGAGAAGTGTTTTGTAATTCTGTCCGACGTCTAACCATCCTGATTATTTTGGTATTGTTTGCTGGCTGTTAATCTTAAAACATAAACAAGAATCAACTTTCACAGTGTATGACCACTAGATGGCCTCAGTTACCAACATTTAGATGAATCGATTCCACTTAAATATGAACTCTCATTTGTATTGCGCTTTATTACATGCTACACGATACATTTTTAAATATCGTTCGATTAAATTGGGAACAAAACATTTGCATATGATATTTTATAATTGCATGAAATCTAATAATATTGCATGAAATCTCGTAATCTAAATGTGTTATTCTAATCTTTTTTTAGCCTCTTCATTAATTCAAATGAATTCGTGTTCATTATTATTATCCACGGTTATAGGCGGTTTCAAATGGGATCATCCCTGCATATCAGTTATCTCAGACAAAAGTGTGATGAACTAAATAAACACAGCATACACCGATAATAAAGCGTATCAATTCGCCATTGACTATAACTAAAAGAGACGTGTTGGAGCAAGATCCACTGTTAGCTAAATAAAACAGCAGTTGTCAGACAGGTTGCTTCAGGCGCCATTACGGACGAGCAGTAAAAAAGAAAGACTTCCTTGCTAAGTTAGGATCACTAATGTTGCGTTGTGCGTTGGTGTGTCTCACAGGGCCAAAAACGCCAGTCTGATGCCGGAGTGCAAACGGACCCTGTGGCACCCGAGAAGTCCAAATAAAGCCCCGTCTTTGTTTTGATCGCACATCTTTGTCAAAACCATTTGCCACCATGTATGCATATTTAATAGGCCCCGGTTTCGTTTATTTGGTTATGAGGTTTACTCTAAATCTGAAATTATCCCCAATCCCCATCTATTTAGTGAGAGCGGAAGTAAGTGATATTCCCTGTTAAGCAAGTGCTACATGTGTTTTTGACTGGAGGGAGGAACTTCTATTGCTTTCCCACAGAAAGACGTTGTCAGAGTTGCGTGATGTGGCATAAGATAGAAAAGTGAAAGTGAAAATGTAATCCTACATTTAATACGAACTCCATTTTCTTTATTTTCTGTGCATGTTAAAATGTAACGGTATGTTAAAAAAAATGTAACTAACACTACTCATCTTACGTTGCATTGCGCATTAAAACGTCAAAGCAAACATGCGAGTTTGCACATGAAAAGTATTTATTTATGTAATCATACACTATCTGATTGTAAAAACAACGACCCGTCGTCTGCTTGATTCAATCAGCGTTCTCACTGAAACCTATAATTAATTAAAATGCAAAACTTCTGAATCGCTTTAGGCCCTGTCCCAAATGGCACACTTCATATGCACTACGGTCTAGTGGACTTACAACAGTAGGGTCTGTCTGCGTCCCACAGTACTACAAACCACGCCACTACAAGTTACGCCTCCTGCTAAGAAACAAGCGTGAAGGTCTTGGACTGAAACGATCTTTTCAAGTACATTTATTTTATGTTTATGTATGAAATGTTTGTAAGGCCAACTTATTTTGCTTTCAAATATTATTTAAAGGGATAGTTCACCCAAAAAATGACAATTACTCACCCTCAAGTTGTTCCAAACCTGTATGAGTTTCTTTCTTCTACTGAACACAAAAGAAGATATTTTGAAGAATGTCGGTGACCAAACAGTTGATGGACCAAATTGACTTCAATATTATTGTTTTTTCTCTTACAATGGAAGTCAGTGGGTCCATAAACTGTTTGGTTACTGACATTCTTCAAAAAATCTTCTTTTGTGTTCAACAGTAGAAAGAAATTCACACGGGTTTGGAACAACTTGAGGGTGAGAAAATTATGACAGAATTTTCATTTTTGGGTGAACTATCCCTTTAAGTATGAAATATCAGCTATTAGAAAAGCATAAAGGAAATGATAATACAGACCTATGGTAATGATAGCTAAAAATCGACCCTCAACCCTAACCCTACCCCTTCAATCAAATCAAAATTTACTATAGAGTTTCATAATTTAAATACTTTAAAAACGGCTAGGAAAGTGAAGTAGAAGAAGAGCAGGTCTAGTGACAACATCATGGTTTCTAGAGAGAGGTGCTAATTGGCCGTTTCATTTTAGGGGGCGTAACTTGTAGTAGGGGCGTGGTTTGTAGTACTGCGGGATGCAGTCGGACACACTTGTTAAATCCCCGATTGTCATTCTCGGTGTCAGAAGGATGCTTGCGAGCGCCCCCTTTGCGGTCGATATGTACCCTCGATGCGTACTTTTGCAGAGACTGTGAGGAAGGTGCAATTTGGGACAGGGCCCTAATAGTTCCATAGAAATCAAAATGATTTATTTAACCGTATATCAATATCAACATTAGAACACTATATATTACATATTAGTTATTTTTGTTAGACCCGGGTTTTGTAAAAAAAAAAACTTTTTTTTTGTCATTTCAACTAAATATCTAACAGATTGTTTAATAATTATAACATACTAAACCAAATTTCAAGTAATGTTTTCTTTTCTTTTCTTTTCTTTTCTTTTTTTTTCTTTTTTTGCTTGGCTGTCCAGTTCTGAGCAGGAGAGACTAAAAGAGAATTAAGCTATTTACATGTTCTTTCATGTTTTTCTTCTTCCTTTTTTTCTGATATTTTCTTATTTTGTGATATTTCACATCACTTGCTATTAGAACATTATATAATTATGTTATACAATTATGCAATACACAATGTACATCCAGCTCTCTGATGCAGTCACATGTGTTTTATGATTTTCTTCCTAATTTTCTCTACGTTTGTAAAGAGCAGATGGGCCTAATTCAGAATTCAGACTATATCCATGAATCTTAGACATTCTGTATTTCCTTTGTTGCATTTATATCTATTTAACCGATTTATAAAAATAAAAGAATCATTTCTCTCCTCTGTAAACTGACTCATTCTGTATTTAAACAAAGAAGGAATATATATATTAAATATATCTTTTTAAATTTTCTGAACAAATGTTTGGCACACTGCAAAAAAAACTCGTTTTCCAGTACAAATATGTAAACATTCTTGAATTAAGACACGTTTACTTGAGAAGTAAAATTATGTAAGATAACGAGTCTTGTTTTTTATTCTCAATGTCTTCATCTTTATTTGATCTGGTTTATAATTCATGAGTTGCTTTGTTGTCTACTTGTGTCTTTGTCTGTATTTTATTTAATGGTTATTAATTGGTCAACGGCAGTTGTTTTTAATTGTGCTTCATGGATACATTGAAATTGCTTTCTGAAAAAAATATGACAATTAAATGACTAAAACTATCTACCATTTAAATAAGAAAAATGAACTAAATTTAAAGTGAAAACCATTTTTGTTTACGCCATTGGCAGACATTTGTTCTTGTATTAAGTGTAAAGACACTTTAAAAAAAAACAAGAGAAGTCATTTTGCTTCTCAAGTATCTTGATTTAATTTTTTTATATATTTGTACTGAAAAACACGACAAAAATACAGAGGAAGAAACTCTCTTTTTTTGCAGGTGTAAAACTTTTTGCTATGCAAATGATATGTGGTTCCTAGGGTGCTTGTTTAGGTGTCCCTAATCACCTCACCATCCATTCATGATAAATTATGATTTAGGCTACAGCTAATTTCTTAATAGTTTACCTTATGAAATGTGTTATTTCCCTAGAGAGCTTTGGCAGTCTGTATCAGTAGCGCCTGCAGGGCAACCGAAATTTGGAAAACAATTAACATGTGACAAATTGTGACTTCCTGTGAGTGCAGTGCATGTTCCCATGCAGGCGCACTGTCCCAG
The DNA here is from genome assembly GCA_029959095.1 of Rhinichthys osculus. Classification (NCBI taxonomy): domain Eukaryota; kingdom Metazoa; phylum Chordata; class Actinopteri; order Cypriniformes; family Leuciscidae; genus Rhinichthys; species Rhinichthys osculus. The sequence continues at coordinate 7,993,370 of JARWKJ010000021.1, read as the reverse complement.
CTGTGTGTGGGATCCTGGCCCGGGGGAGGGGGTCTGCTGGGAGGACCCCTGTCAGCACTGATGTGTGTCACAGCCGATACAGAGAGATTAGAGTATGGATCAGATTCCTAGACCCTCAGGGGGCCGAGATGTTCCCAGGCCATGTTATTGGAGAAAGATAACGCCACTCTTAATTCTCCCAATCTAATTATTCTTTCAAAATTCTCTGTTTTTTCAAAGACAAAGTATATCTATACACATGTATATGCACTTTTCAAATGTTTTTGAAAGAAGTCTCTTATGTTCACCAAGGCTGCATTGATTTGATTTAAAATACAGTAAAAACTGTAATATCGTGAAACAGTATTAGAATTTAAAATAACTGTTTTATATAAAATGTCTATTCCTGTGATGCAAAGCTGAATTTTCAGCGTCATTACTCCAGTCTTCAGTGTCATATGATCCTTCAGAAATCATGATAATATGCTGATTTGCTGCTCAAGAAACATTCATTATTATTATCAATGTTGAAAACAGTTGTGCTGCTTCATATTTGTGTAAAAACTATGATACCGTGATATATTTTTTTAGGGATTCTTTGATGAATAGAAAGGTCAAAAGAACAGCATTTACTCAAAATACGAATCTTTTGTAACATTATAAATGTATTTTCTGTCATCTTTGATCGCCTACTTTTGATTTAAAAATTGTATTAGTAAATGTTGAAATTAACATTAACTAAGTAGAAGTATTGCACATTAGTTCACTTTAGCTAATGTAGTTAAGTAACAAGTGAAACCTTGTAAAGTGTTACAACACACACACACACACTGGCTTTTCATGTTTTATTGGGACTTTCCATAAACATAATGATTTTTATGCTGTACAAACTGTATATTCTATCACATACCCTTAAGCCTGAACACAGAAAACTTTCTGCATTCTTACATTTTCAAAAATATATAATCTATTTTCTTCATGGGGACCCAAAATGTCCTCTTTGTGTATTATTCTCTTTGTGGGGAGAGAACCCCTCCCCCCCACACACACACACCCTATAAAGTTACAACAATCTAGATGTCTCAGTGCTTGAGGAGGATTTATTAGGTGTGGTACTTTCAGGTTTGAGTGTATTAAAGAGAGCTGGTGACAGAGGGTTTGCTCTGGGAGAGTGAACAGAGCTGGCATTGTCCTGCAGACCCATGACCGCTCTCATAACTGTCATGGACGCTTCTCTTAGAGAGATGTGATATCTCTGAGACGCTTACGCAAACCTGAAACAAGCAAGCTTGAGGCCTGGTGACCCTTAAATAGCTCACTCAAAAATATCTTTTGAAACTTGTTTGAAAGATAGTCATGCATGTTTGGAGGAACATGGAGAGAGTGATATACGTATCACAATATATCTGTTATATATACAGTTATATATACGCTCTAAAAAATGCTGGGTTAAAAACAATGGGTTGGGAAAGGATTGTTTTTACTCAGCGGTTGGGTTAAATGTTTGCCCAACCTGCTGGGTACTTTTATTTAACTTAACTATTGTTTAAAAAATACTGTATTTCTCTTAAAATGAACCCGATTCCCGAAGTATGTTGAAAATTAACATTTATTAATAGGTTTAATAAATGAACTTTTATTAATACGTTTTTAATATTATTGTTGTTGCCTCTAGTTATTATGTGTGTGATTTTTAATTTCCAACCTATGGGTTATTTTTAAACCAGCCATATAGTACATTTTAAACAATAGTTGGGTTAAATAAAACTGTCCAGCACACTGGACAAAGTTTAACCCAACCGCTGGGTTTGTCATTTTTTTAACCCAATGGGTTGTTTTTAACGCAGCATTTTATAGAGTGTATATTTCATGTTTCTCTTTATCATATTTTATTTCATGAAGAGTTACATCATCAACACAGTCTTTGATACAGTTCATTTCTCTACCACAAGGTGTCTCTACACTAGACCTTCTCAGATTTCACTAAGTGCAACATATTCCCAGATCAACATCTTTGCTGATCCTGGAACAACATTTCAATCGACCAATCAGGTTTGAGAGACAGGTTTACAGTTTATGTCAAGTTTAGGCTTTCAACAAGGATTAGGTGCTTCTACATCTGTGTTATTCACCTTTCATTTCCCTCTGGTTTTAGGGACAAGTTAGGCTTAGGTTTAGAGGTAGGACTATTTTTAGACAGGAATGCTGTTACAGGATCAATAAAATCACGGTGACCAATAGTTCTCTCCTAGTTTGAGAGGCTGCTCGCTGCAGAGCCAGTGGGTGGAGCTTGACGTCTCTCTGTATGTAATGGGTGGAGCTAGATGTCCAGCCACACCCTAACCCCACCCATTACACCCAGAGAGGTGGAGTTGGATGTCATTTGGCTCTGCAGTGAGCACCACTTGACTGGTTTTGCTCCAGGATCCAGATTCACATTAGACCAGTGTTTTCAAAGCTCCATCAGCAAAGGCTCAACTACTTCTTAATCAACACCACATCTTCATTTTAACTCAAATTATACTGGATATTATTCAAGATTGTCACTCGAATGAATAATGTCTCTTAAAAAGGATAATGTGGCTGAAGAACTCATATATCCTGCTATGAGTCATCCACTTTATATATTACACACACCCCATAATGCTTTGTATTATGTCATTAAAAAAGGAACTGAAAGCAAAATAAAACTTTCCAATTACCGTCTGCAACCTGCTCATGTTCAAGTTATTATTTGCATTTTTTTTTTTTGAATTTTTTATTGATGTTATATGATTTATTTATTTAATTATTATTAGTTGCAGTGTATGAGACTGACCAGCAGTTTTAACTGCTTTCTTGTACAGGCAGATCGTTTCTGTTTGTACACATAGTTCTCATTTCTCGAAGTCCATCATTTGAGTAATTGTAATCTCCCTTTCAAGAGACAGGAAGTAATTTTCAAAGGTGTTTTCCCAACACCAATGCACTGTACTGTTAGTAGGGGAGTTGATTTCAATAGAATTCCTCCCTCGTTAAAAACATCTTAAAAAGTCAACATAGTCAGCAAGACGAGGTGTTGACCTTTAGTGAGCATGTACACAGTCAGGGTGAAAGCTTAACATTCTGGATCAGAGCGTTTCCCCCCACCGTCTGTGTCACATCACGTCAAGCCGCACGTTTCCATTTCAAAAGCTCCAAGATTTTCACCCTCAATGGTGGATTTGCAGGACAAAAGAGCCCTAACCTGCCTCTAACACAGCCTGGAGTTTGAAGCATTCGGCCCATTCTGGATTGTTTATTAGCAAAGCAAAAGCCCACCACCTTCAAAACTATTTTTGCAGAAGACAAATAGTTAAACTTGGCTTTTAAAAAAAACGAACGCTGGAATGCTTGCTTTATAAGCTGATTTGTAAAGAGATTAGACTTGATTGTGAATGTGATCTGACAGTCTTTATTATAACCAAGTCAAAAGAATCTACTTTAGGATATTCTCGTCTATGGGGTGTATTTGCCCGTTTTATGGGTGAAAAGTCACTTTTAAATATCATTCAAATATATGATTCAAGGACTATTTTTCAAATAAAAGATTTCCATGTCATAAATTGATGAAATGTTGCTTAAAAACAATGAAAAGGCCCTAATAAGTTTTAAAAAAGGTCACCTCAGATAAAAAAAATTGGAACAACCATTACTGCTTATAAGCAGCACTTCCTCAAAATACTAGAACTGTTTACGACTTTCTGGAATTTTTTAGAACTGTTTTCTAGAACAAACCAAATCTTGATAGATATATATATATATATATATATATATAGGAGAGAGAGAGAGAGAGAGAGAGAGAGAGAGAGAGAGAGAGAGAGAGAGAGAGAGAGATTTTTTTTTGTCCATTTATCCAACTTCACCATTTATTTTTTCCTTTCTTGTCAGATAAATAGCCATTTTCACTTTTCCAATAACAAAGTTAACAATTTGCCTTTTTTTTTTCCAAAACTTGAACCCAAAGATAAAACGGTAACACTTTACAATAAGGTTCTTTAGTTAACATTAGTTAACTACATTAGTTAACATGAACTAATAATGAACTGCACGTATACAGCATTTATTAATCTTTGTTAATGTTCATTTCAACATTTACTAATACTATATTATAATCTTGTTAACATTAGTCAATGCACTGTGAACTAACATGAACAAACAATGAACAGCAGTATTTTTATTACTGTAACTAACATTAACAAAGATTAATAAATACAGTAACAAATGTATTCCTCATGGTTAGTTCATGTTAGTTAATACATTAACTAATGTTAACTAATGAACCTTATTGTAAAGTGTTACCGATAAAACCAACCTTTGAAAATATTACTTTAAAATCCACAGAGAGAGAGAGAGAGAGAGAGAGAGAGAGAGGGAGAGAGGGAGAGGGAGGGAGAGAGAGAGAGAGAGAGAGAGAGAGAGAGAGGGAGAGAGAGGGAGAGAGAGAGAGAGGGAGGGAGAGAGAGAGAGAGAGAGAGAGAGAGAGAGAGAGAGAGAGAGAGAGAGAGAGAGAGAGAGAGGGGGGGGGGGGGGGGGGGAGAGCTTTATGAGCAAACAACTCAACTTGATACTTTTTGATATTGTTTCAGTAACAATAATGTCGCACAAGATACGTGATACTACCTTCAGAAGAACAAGGCTATCTGGACCAATAGTCTAGTGAGATTTCAGCAATCACAGAAGAAGAGGAAGTGTGCCCTATAGAGGAATCTTCACTAGAAGAAAAGTGCAGAATGCCACTCCAAATGCAAATTATTGGACGGTACCAGTTTTGGAGCAGAAATCAAATAGTGGAAATTTTTCATAGAAGTCACAAAATTATGGAAGAATAAATTGAACTGGAAAAATCTATTTATTCTTCCATATGTTTTTTTGTTTTTGTTTTTACTTCTATGGAAATTTCCACTATTCACTCCTTTCTTCTGCTCCAGGAACCTTTTTTTTTTAAATATACGTATACCAAGATTTGGATTGTTCTAGAGAGTTCTAAACAGAAAGTTTTAGGAAGTGCTACATATAAGCAGTGACGTTTGTTTTATGGTTGTTCCATTTTTTAATCTGGGGTGATCTATTTTTAAGCTTAGAGGAATTAGGACATTTTTCATTGTTTTTAAACACAAGTTCGTCGATTTATATATATTGTCAAAAAGTTTTAACCCTGCATACTTGGGGTTTGTTCGCAACCCTCATTTCATTTGAGCCGTAGCAAACAAGAGTGACGATAATAATCTGACATAATGTATCTCAATCTTTGCATTAATGAGGAAAACACATTTGTATGCGGTTCATTGTGGACAGTGAGCAGTCGAGGCAGAACAATGAAGTCAGCTGCTCCTGACACATCAAGACAAAAACAGTCTACAGCAAACTTCACAAGCCACTTCACAATCACACATGTGTGCCGTCTGCTCAATACACACTCGCGCAGACACATCATACCGCAGTTTCATTTACTCCCTTTTCATTAATGTATTCCGTTAGCTTAGCTCCACTGTTATTTTAGTGCAGAACTTGCAAAACATGCTTCATGAAAACTCAAAATATGCATCAGTGTTTGTACACTCTTAAAAATAAAGCTTCCAAAAGTGTGTGTTTTTTCACTCCGAGGAACCATTCTGTTCCCCAAAGAAACATTTAGGGAACAATTATTAAAAGAACCTTTTTTTTTCTTAGCATAAAGAACATTTTAATAATCTAAAGAACCTTTAGTTACACTTTATTTTAAGGTGACGTATTACATACTCAAATAAGTACTGAGTAATATCATTTTACTATAGGGTTAGCATTTGTGTAGGGTTAGTTACTTGTAATTATGCATAATTTACTGTTATAGTAACTACATCACCTTAAAATAAAGTGTTACCAAACCCTTTTCCACTATAAAGAAGCTTTTATGCAATAGAAATGTCCCATGGATGTTCATGGAACCATCAATGCCAATAAAGAACATTTATTTTCCTAGCGGGCAAGGCAATAATTCTTGAGCATTTTATTGTGTTTTTATGTTTACTTCACTCTTTTTATTTTAGTTGTGTGTGTGTGTGTGTGTGTGTGTGTGTGTGTGTGTGTTTTTTTATGAAAGCATTATAAAAGTTATTCATGTGTCACCTAATCAGTGACAAGCTTTTCTTTCTCCAAATGTTGTGATGATGCCTTCTGCCCTACTTTTCTCCGTCATTATTGGCTGACTGGCCATTTGGCTTGATATTATCCCCAGGGGAATACAACCCCCTTTCAGCAAACGCCGATGACGCGGCACAGGGCCGGACCTTTATTGTGACTGCAAAACAAGCTTGTTAGGAAGTGGAACTATCAGAGAAACATTACAAACTATCTAGTTGGACTGGATGGGCGAGATTATATTGTTTAAAAAATTAGTGGGATTTGTCAAGTGTGTTTTAATGAACTTAGTCAACGAAACAATCATTTCCTTCTCAGATAGGGTTAATCTGAGCAGTGTAAACAGAGACGCCTCACTATTGATGACCGTTTACTGTAATTGTTTCGAAACTGCATGACAAAACCAGGATCCAAGTTTGTTGAATTGCGTAAGAAGGTTGTGTGTGAAACACTGAACTGAAAGCTTTTTGTATCAATTATTTAATTCAAGTCTACCTTGGATCTAGGAAAAGTCTTTTACAGGGTTTTATCATCCCAGACATAATAATGCCATTCCCGATTCTGCCCCCGAAGCCTTTGTGATGTCAGAACAATGGGAAATGAGCGGGAGGCCTCTGTGTCACATGTGGTGCCTTTGATTAACATTCGAGACTGGTTTGTGGGACAGAGACTCAGGATGGAGCAAGAATAATCCAGGTGAAATGCAATTCAGCACAGCTTTATACATGTAAATTAATCAACTGGCCTACAGTAGGTAAATCAATGTTAAAATGTTCTCATTTTAGATCAGTGTAGCGCTGGCGTATATGGTTTCAAATGTTATCTTGTTTGTCTTGTCAATATATTTACCCCTGACAAACTCATTTGCTGTGAATTTTGAAATATCTTACGGGAGAGAGATGACATCAGAGCTCTGTTATTATCTCCCCCTGGAGTTAACGCTGTGTAAACGATATCACAGGACACTGTGATAATGCGAGTCATCGTATATGTAAGTGATAATGTACAGTCATCCTGACATTATCATGAAAATAAACCCTGACAAGGATGATTAGGTCTTCCTAAGAGCTTATTTTCTGACAATGGCCATATTTTAGAATAAAAGCCTAAATTAAATCTGTTCATCATATAAAGCGTCCGTGTTTCTTTTTTTACTAAACCGCTCAATTCATATGGATTAGTTTTACGATCTCTTTATGAACTTTTTGAAGCATCAAAGTGGTAGTTGCATAGCTGTCAATGGAGAGACATCAAAAAGATCTTCATTTGTGTTCCGAAGATGAATGAAAGTCTTACTGGTTTGGAACGACACGAGGGTGAGTAAATGATAACACAATTTTAATTTTGGGGTGAACTATCCCTTTAAGGATTGCTTTAATGATGTCTTTACTACCTTTCTAGGCTTTGAAAGTGGCAGTTGTGTTGGCTTTTAATGAAGGGGAAAGAAAGCTCTTCGATTTTATTTAAAAGATCTCCATTTGTGTTCTGAAGATGAACGAATGTCTTTGGAACGACATGAGGGTGAGTAATTAATCAGAATTTTAATTTTTGGGGTGAACTGTCCCTTTAAACACAGAGATTCCAGTCATTTTTTCTTCTGAAAGTTTCCTTAACCCGTACTTTATAGTACACCTGAGTGTACTGTATCCCACTTATTAAATGGCTAAAAAAAATATATGAAAATGAAATATTGATTTATGTTTAATTATTTTATGTGAGAAATTGCTACCACAGTATGTACTGTACAGTATGGACAGTGATTGGTAGCAACTGATTACATGTAGATTTCAACAATAAAATACTTCTAATTAGATTATATTCGATTTAGAAATACTCGTAATCAGATTACAGTTACTTTTTTACTGATTAGTGATTACATTCACACAATGGCAGTTAATCAATCATAATTCAGTTATTTTCCCTAATTATTTTTTTTCATGTTTTAAAAATTCATTATTATTTGAAATATCACTCAGTAAGTCATTTAACCATGTATTACTTTGTCTTTGAAAGGCGTTTGTCTTTCAAACACATTTTTAATATATACATTTTTTTTTTATGATTTATTTAAGTATTAGCTTTTAAACTTACAGGTCCTTCAGGAACTCTAGTTTGGGAAACCTTGATGTAATGTAATGTTTTATGCACTTCATGTTGTAATACTCTTTGCA